>JAGFMF010011726.1:3487720-3592129 GCA_019455555.1 Galemys pyrenaicus
GCTCTCTGTGGTGAATCCTCTCACCCCCCACACCTCTGGCCTGTACCCCAGTGCTTGTGTGCATAAATAAATAAATCTTTAAAAAAAAAAAAAAGAAAACAGCAAGAATAGGTAAAGAAATTTGGGGTATCTCAGAATATAATTTATATCTCAGAATATAAATTTATAATTTAGTAGCTACAGTTAGCAATAAAGAAAATTAAATGATGTTTACTTTTTTAAATGTAGGAACAATAACAACAAAACAACACCCATCCGTTATATCTCCTCCATCCTTATTCCTACTCTCCCTTCACTTCTGGCAATCTCATTTTGGCTTCTGACATCTGCTAGTTTATTTTTATTTTGTTTTGTCTGTTTATCTGTTTAGTTTCTCTGTATTGCACATATAATGTAATCATATGTAATCATGATAAATCATATGATTTGTCATTATCTTTTTGATCACTTTTGCTTCACATAATTCCTTCAGGTTCCTTCCATTTTGCTGCAAATGGGGAAAAAAATATCTTTCCTCATAGCTGAATTTTATTCCATTGTGTGTGTGTGTATGTGTGTGTAACATATTCTCTTTAGTCATCTGTTGATGACCACTTAGGTTGCTTCCATATCTTAGCTATTGTAAATAATACTGCAATAAACACTGTGATTTTATATATAATCATATATAATGGTTCACACTGATGATTTCGTATTGTTTGAATCGATGCCCAGAAGTGGGAATCCTAGATCACATGGTCGCTCTCTTTTTAGCTTTGGGAGACAGGTTCATAGTGCTTTCTAAAATGGCTGCCTCAATTAACTCCCCCACATCAGTTCACAAGTATTCCTCTTTCTCCATATCCTTGTCAACACTTTTTGTTAGCAGCCTTTTTGATATAAGTAATTCTCGCAGGTGTAAGATGCTAACTCACTGAGGTTTTGATTTGCATCCTCCTAAGAAGAAGCGATAATGAACATTTTTCATTTGTCTGTTGGCTACCTGCATATCCTCTTTGGAAAAGCATCTAGATGGTCTACCCATTCTAAAATTGGGTGGTTTCTGCTATTGTTTTTGTTGAACAACTGAACAGTTGGATGAGTTCTTTGTAATATCCTGATGTTAACCCTCTAACAGATGTACGATGTGCAAGTATCTTCTGTTAGGACTACATTGTCTTTTTTGTTGAATGTTCTTTCCTTTCAGCTTGCAAAAGTTTTTCAATTTGATGTAATTCCAATTATTTATTTTTATTGCATTCCCCTTGCCATTGGAATCAAATCCTGAAATACATCTCTATCAATGATGTCATGGAACACATCACCTGTGTTTTCTTTCATGTATTTTATGGTTTGAGTCTTACATCCAAATCTTTTATCCATTTCAAATTAATTTTTTTGTGTGTATGGATTTAACGAGTGGCCCAATTTCACTCTTATATGTGGCTGTCCAGTTTTCTTAACACCATTTGTTGAAGACATTATATTTTGCCTGTTGTATGGTCATGGCTACCTTGTTATACATAGGTATCAATATATATGTGGATTTACTTCTGGGCGCCATTGATCTGTGTGTCTATATTTAATCCCAAACACAGTTTTAATTACTATAGCTTTATAAAATAGTTTCAACTATTGTTTCAATTTCTATAATTATGACCAATCTATTCAAGTTTCCTATTTCTTTCTGTTTCAATCTTGGTAAACTACTTCATTCTAAAACTTATCCATTTCTTCAAGATTATCAAATTGATTGGCATATAGTTATTCATAGCATTTTCTTAGGATCCTTTGTACATGTTGTAATTTCCCATTTCATCTCAGATTCCATTTATTATCTTACTCTCTTCTTCATGTGCTCAGCTCTCTTCTTCATGTATTGATCTTGTTTATCTTTTCAAAGAACTAACTCTTGGTTTCACAGTTTTTTTGGTAATGTTTTAGCTTCTGTTTCACTGATTTCCATTCTACTTTTTATTATTTCCTCCTGCCTACTAAATTTTGGCTTTGTTCTTTTTTTCAAGTTTCTTTAGGTGTAAGGTTAAATTGTGATTATTTTTTTTGTATCTTAATGTAGGCCTATATTGCAATTAACGACCTTCTTAGGTTGCTTTTGCTATATCTTATAAGTTCTGATAACTTGTATCATCATTTTGTTTGTCACAAGTATTTTTTTAATTTCTGGTTTGATTTCACATTGATCCAGTGATTATTTATAAGCATGTTGTTCAATCTCAATGGTTGGCATTTCTCAGTTTTCTTTTAATGGTTGATTGCTACTTTTATAGTGTTATGTTGAAAAAATACGTGTATGATTTTGATTTTTATTATTGGCACTTGATTTGTGTCCCAACGTGTAGCTTATTCTTGAGAATATTTCATGAGCACTCAAGGAAAATGTAAATTCTACTGCCCTACGTGTAGAATGTCTATTATGTCTGTCTGATCTACTTCATCATCCAAGGTTATTGTGTTCTTATTTTTCTTTATCTTTTTGACTTGTCCATAGTTTTAAGGGGTAGTAAAATTGCCTACTATTAATGTGTTTTATCAGTGTCACTTTAGTTCTTTAGTGATTGCTTTATGTATTTTGGTGTGCCATCATTTGGTGCCTATATATTAAATAAAATCCCACATCTCTTATTACCTTTTTTAAAATTGGAAATATATTTTATCTAGTATAGACATAACTGTACCTGTCTTTTCTTGGTTACCATTTGCTTGCAGTTATTATCTTATAACCTTTCATTTTAAGCCTGTGTTTTTCTTTAGATAAATGATGTTTCTAAGAATTTATTTACTCATTCTTTGAATATTTTTTTGAGGTCTTTCTGTGCCAGACACAAATTGACGCCTGGAGGACAGAAAGATAAAACACGTTCCCTAATTCTGCAAGAACTCGCAGATGTGTTAGAAGTCAGATGACTCGCAGATGTGTTAGAAGTCAGAGACTTAAACAAATGGTTATAAATAAATGCTACAAAATAATTTTACCCCTAGGAATTCCACTAATATTATTCTAAATAACAAATAGGGCAGAATAAGAATCTTTTGTAAAAACTTTTATTTCTACCTCTCAGTTTTGACTCCAGATTTTGCAAATTCAATATTCTAACCTCAACTCAGTTTCCCATTCTAATAGAAAATTTTGTGATGGCAGAAAGTTCTAAATTTGTGTTATAAGGTACCCACAACTATTGAACACTTGGATGTGACTAGCATGACTAAAGAACTAAATTTTAAATTGTATCTACTTTTAACTAATTTAAATTGTCATATGTGGGTTCCATATTGCTAAACACAGTTACAGAGTTCTAATATCATGTAGATGCCCTACCCAAACCAGTGAAAGTTAAAATGAAGTAAGACACCAATAGGAAGAGTCCACGAGACATTAATGAATCAACTGCCTACCGCTCTGAATTCATTTGACCTTGAAAGTCTGGAAGAAAACAACCTGTTACTCACTTGTAGCAGGAAGGAAGGTAGGAACTACAATCAAAATGTAGGGCTGAAGTAGCTAAAATGGAAGCACCAGGCACAACAAACCAAAGAGCAAGACTAGGGAAATAGCACAAAGCTGGTTAAGTTAAATGTCAAAAAGCATAACTGAAGTAGGTTCAAACTCAATCTATTAGTGGTCCTCCTCTATCAACAACTGAGTATTTTCCCACTTTTTCTGTGCTTAACATTGAGAGTGAGTTTTAGGAAATGCAGAGTAACAGCAATCGCTGCTTTAACGAAGCCGTGTTCCCATATGAACAGTGAGAAACCATACAAGACAGTATTTAGTAAGGCACTGAATTACATTTAACTTAGGGAGGTCTCCATGGAGGAGGAGGACTTTGACAAGTCTGTCTACAATTCTCCAGACTCCAATCAAGTTAGCCTGGTAGTAGCCCAGACCCTTCACCACTTGGCCTCCACCTTCCAGCAGTATCCTTCATCAGACCTCACTCACCCTACTTTTGCCAAAATAGCTTACAGATCCCCAATTTCCAAGTCATCTTTTGCATCGAGCCATTGTACAGACAGACTTGCCTGGTGGACCAGCCAGCAATGCCCAGCACTGAAGTCACAGACCTCTGTTTGTATTCCAGCATCACCAGAACCTAAGTAGGGGATAGTAGGTAAACCTTTTTACCCCTCCAAGCCTTGATTTCCTCATATGTAAAACAGAGTAATATAGTCCAGTCATAGGTTTTCTGTCATAATTCAATGAGATAAATAACAGGCTTACACAGAACTATTATTTTTAAGCAGCTTTTTAAATTTTACCTGACAATCCAATCTATCTTTAAAAGTTCTTCTGATCTAGCTCCTGTCCCAAGAAATCTCCCCTGACCTCCCTTTGCCATTCGGTGCCCTTCCCAAAGGAATGCTGTGCTTATCTTACTCAACACCAGTGAGATAACATATCCTGCTTTGCCTGGGACATTCCCATTCCTGCAGCTTTTAGATTTTGTCCCGGATGTTTTATTTTTCTATAAAATACCATTAATGATGATTGCATTAAAATAAGTTGAGGTGACTTTGATAATTGCAGCTCTACTATGGTCTAAACTGCAAAAAAAGGGGGGGGGCAGTAAAGAGGGGTCTCAGTTTATGCATGTCTAAATGTGAAAGACAGCCAGCAGTAAGCTCTGTTCCCAAGCTTCTCTAGGTGAGAACCGGAACAGGTGATAACGAACATCTCCTTTCAGTATGCTGGACAGTAGGCAGAGCACTTGCTGCTGAAAAAATGGAATTTATCTGGTCTCAGAAGGTATTGGGAGAGGTATTCAGCACCACTGCTCCTGCTGGCTAGTAAGGTGTACCTGCCAGGGTGTTTGGTCAATGAAATGATCTGAAGGCTGTACATAGCCACCAGAACGCTGTTAGTGTGGTCTGGAAAATAAGGGAAATCAGGAGTGAGAATGAACAGTGCTGCAAAAAGTATAAAATGAGTAATCTCAACACGTGTGGAAGTTTTTATTTATAATATGGTCGAAAATTCCATCTATTTACTATTTGGCAATACATACTCTCTCCAGCAGTTGAATTTCTAAAAAGTGCGTCCTAAATGAAAAACAAAGTACTGGAAATTGATGAGTATATGACTTGTACAAAATGTTTAATGACATTTATTATATATCACTGGTTTCTGGTGATATCACCGATCACATAAATACCAGATCAACTGTAGAAACACCAGGTTCTACTTCAAAAGTTAAAAAATATTTTAAGAAGGCTACATTCCAAAATGACAAATTCACCTATACAACCAACCGCAGAAGGTATGTTTACATGTCTCCTTATGAAACATGACTTTTATTTAGGTCAAATGGCAATTCTTCTCAATTATTTTTGCCCATCTTTATTCCAACTCTATACATACAAAGAGTGAGCTGAGAGTTGTGTATGTGCTGGTGACAGTAACAAAAGAGCTGCTGAACAGCTTTTTATATTAGACTCTTCAGAGATGTCAAATACAAAATTGGTTAATTCTAATGATGGTGTTTTCCCCATACACACAATGTATAAAATCAAAATAAAACTTCTGAAGAATTATTCTCAGGTAAAACACTTGACATTCTTGAGGGCATTGTTATAAATTCAGTTCATTAGTTAAACACTGGTAATAATGGGAATACAAATGTGTGGGGTACAGTTCATGGAAAAAAATGTTCCTACTAAATTAAGAAAGCTCCAGAGCAGAATGTACTTGGAAATTGTTGAGGAGCACATAATTCATGATTGCATCCAAATAACTGTGATAATCCACCAAAGGAAATAGAAACTGCAGTTGTCAAAAATTATAAATGTTTCTCTATATAAACAAAGTAACTAAAGTACAAAATCCTTCTGGACAAGACTTATCCAACTACCACTTTCAAAACAAACCAGTTCTATGCATTAAGAACAACTAGAACTTCATCTTGGCATACCCATTTTTCCCCCCTTTCTCTGTTATGTATCAGCAGTCTGATTTTAGGGATAATTGAGCCTTTAAGTATCTGTTTTGTAACTCAACCTATGTATTCTGGAATACTGCTGAATTCTTTTGGAATAATTCTTTAAATGTTGGCTGCACTTGATGAAAATCAATAGGGATATTTTAATACATTGTGCAAAAAGTGGAGCACAAAAAATTCAGGTTGTATAGCTTTTTATGAATTGTAATTATCTAAAAACAGCTTACACAGAGCAGAGAATTTTTTTCTACCAAAGCAAAGATAGAAATGAACAAATTAAACTGTGAAAGCTCAGAGGTATACAATACCTGGATTTGTAGGAAAAATCTTTTGATGAAGCTCCTATTTTTAATTAGATCAATTTATATCCTGTCCTGAAATGAAATATAATTGAAAAGGCTTGCAACTCTATATCTAACTTTAATGAAACATTAAAAAAATTCATAAACAGCAAGAGCTTATTTGACAATTCACACCTTGTTAAAAGTGTTCATTGAATAGCCTGTTGAATAAATGCGTACAAAAGACTAACCTTACGAAGTGATTTGACGTGAAATAGTAACATAATCCAAAACAAAAACATTATAACTGAGACTAACCTCCATTTAGCTGCATTTGTCCTTTGTACACAATAATTTAACATCACTAGAGAAAGTACTTTTCAATTAAAAATATTTTGGCCCACAGAGAATAGTCAATCTCAAGTTTATTAATCACTAAATGCAATTGCAAATGGCATGGCAGTCAAATTTATTTTAAAAATTAAAGATAAAAAGACATTCAGGTAATATATTCTATAAAATGCCATGCCAGAGATTTACTACCATAGAAACAGAAATGACTAAAAAAGTGCATCGAAGTATGTGAATATATACTAATCATAATTGTTCTGCTTATATTTTCTTGATCAGTATATTTATTTAAAAATTTGCTTTATGTACAGAAATAATGTTATCTTTCACATTTTAGTATAATAGAATTTTACTTTTATATTTATTTTTAAAAATGACTTCTAATTCTACTCCACTATATCTAATTTGTTAGTCAACAAATAATTTCAGAAACCATGTAATGTTCATTATTCCAGCACCACCTATCTCAAAACTGTCCCATGGTGTTTAATTTCTAAGTATGTCCTATACATTGCTTTCATCAGCCTTCATTGCCACTATTTTTGGGTCACTCTTTCCCATTCCACCAGAACTTCCATGACAGCAAGGATTCGATGCTACTGACTCAGTATCCCTGTAATTGTCTTACTATGTGCCAGGCGCTATTTAACTATTTAATCCTCATTAACCACTGAAATAGGTATTGTGAGTATCCCTATTTACAGATGAGAAAACCAAGGTGAAGTAAAGGTTAAGTACTGAAGGAGGCTCCTCTTTCTAGACAGGAATTGAGCTGGAATTTGAGCCCAGGCAGAGTGGCTGTAGAGCCCTGCTTCTCTTTACAGCCACATACCTCTCTTCTAAGAAAATGTAGAATGACTAAAAAAAACAAATGAATGAATGAATGAATGGGAAGGAGGCAAGGGCAATCTTTATAATGATGAAGTGAGAGGATGTGTCTAACACACAATTTCATATTCACCAGACTGAAAGGTCTGGAATTACAGCTGACTGTGTTTCAAGGGAAAGCAACTTACCTTAAATAAACAGGATTGTTTACCCAGCACACCAAATGCCAGGATGCAAGAAGTCAAGAAAACAAACCTGCCTTTTCCCCTGCTGATAACAGAGATCTCCTCATTTTGGTTGTTTACTCAGACACTGATAACCAGACCCTCTCTGGCTAATGAGGATGTGTGTGTTCTGTCCTGTCAGGCCCTGAATTTCTGGTCTGGCCCACATTGCTACGCCCAACCCAGAGAAGGAGCAAAGTCTTGAGCTCTTTCCCAGATGTCTGGGACTGGAGGTGGAGAATGGGAGGGTATCCGAGGAACTAATGATGAGGATGAAGAGGGATGCCGGATTTCCTTCTGCAGGATCTGACAGCACCCTTGCCACAGCTGGAGTCTTAGGACAGAAAACTGTCATGGGAGGGTATCCAGTCCAGGGAGGCTTGTGCTGGTTAAGTTTTGAGCCATTTGGAAAGCGAGAATGAGCCAAGGCTGAGAAGGGTCAGGGCATCCTGGCTGCCTCACTTCCCACTGAGGAGAACTCAAAGCTGTTATTGAAAAGAGAGAAGATGAAGAGCTGATGGAGGCATGGGCACCCCTTTTAGCCACCTTGATGGAAGAAACATGGGGTAGACACTTCTTGGAAAAGCAAAGGCAATAACCATTGCCTCATGCAGGTAATCTCTATACCCTCCCATCACAATAATAAAGGCGGAACTGTAGCTCTCTCTTCAAGAAAAACCTGCCCTTCAGCTGGAGGAGTGAGTTAGTTTGCTGGTCTCCAGCCGCCTCCCCACGGGAGTCAGTGTCCTGTTTACTCCTGCTTCTCTTTTAGGAGTCTCTGACCTGCTTCGTGGTCTTCCTCACTCAATCCTGCTTCTTTCTTTTTGTTTTTTCACAGGTGTTTGCCCCAATAAACCTGTCCTTTTCATTTTATTCCAGTGTCTTCTTGCAGGATCTAAATTAGTACGCTTCCCAAATCTCTGAAAGTGAGTCCTTTTTTAAGATCCAGAGAAAATCCTAGTATGAAGTTCTCTGGTTATCTTCAGCAATCCAGGAGCCAACATTAACGGTTCACTGATTCACTTATTTATTTTGGCATCCATTTAATCAATCACTTAAATAGGTATTAATTAAGTAGACACCATAGGCCAGGAAGTATGTTGGATCCTAGGATATAACAGTAAACAAGGGAGATACAGTGACAATCTTTTCTAAATAACTAGGAAAATGAAAGATAAGAAATGTCCATGGAGGGACAGCTCTCCCTAGGTGTGGCTGACTGAAAGCAATATATCTCACCTGATGAAAAACCTACAAATGGGGGCCGCCCTGGTGGTGCAAGGGGTTAAGGCGCAGCACTATGAAGCTACCTGCAACCGCTGCAAGCACAAATTCAATGCCCAGCCCGAGAGCTGACCCACATGGCACAGCAGGACCCTCCTGTCTCACCCGCTGCTCCCCTTAGTATATTTCAGAAAATCTGCCTCTTGTGCCCTTCACTCTGTCTCTGGTGAATCTTCTCACCCTCTGTACCTTTGGCCTGTACCCTAGTTCTTGTACACATGGATGAATAAATCTTTAAAAGAAAAAAAAAAACAAATAATCATTCCACCAGACTGAAAGCATCTTTTCAAGCAAGACAACTTTTTTGAGTGTGGTCCCTCCACTCTGTTCTCATTCAGTTACTGTTGCTGGCAACCACTGAACAGGACAACAAACCCTCCAGGATCAGTCGAGACTGGCCACTGGCCACTGTGGTCATAGGGGTTGGCAGCTGCCAGTTGTCTTTTCTGCTTTCAACCCACCACCAGGACAACAAAGGTCAGGAAAAATGCTTCTAATTGGCTAGAGTCACCACCATTTTGCTTTACATAAAGTACCCCAAAAGTCACCCCAGTTGAACAAGCTCCAGGCCAGAGAAGTTGCTGAGCAGGAGCTGGCATCCACTGGAAGGTGGTGTAGAGCTTGCAGGAATGAGACAGGCTTCTCTAGGCCTCGATCTCCTTTGCTACAAAGGAGGAGTGATAGCAGCTATACATACCTCATTGGTTACTGTGAGGATTAAATGAGATACATGGACAGAGCTCTACACTGCAAGGCAACTTGAAAGTGCTCCCCCAGGACTGGTTATTACTAAGGTGTGCCTGGTTCTAGCCACTACCTAGCTTCAATTGCCTCTAACTGTATCACTGCACTCCTACCTACTTCCTCATAAAAAAAGAAAGCAAAAATACAAATTCCCATCCACTTTCAGAAATGATTTTCTGAAATTACTGCCATCATGGAGATTCCAGGGTCACTGGACTGTATTTGTAAACACACTGGCCAAACTCATTAAGAAAACCACCCAAGAGCCCTTGATTCAATCCCCAATGGGTCTCTGCTTTGGCCACAGTGACCCTGGAAGAAACTGGGCCTCAGACAGAACAATAGGATGGACTGTGTCTCTTAGAGGAATTTCACCCATGGCTCTGCGTAACAGGTTTTGACCTCAGGCTCACAGCCAGTTAGGAAGTGAAAACCCAACACTTGCTGTTTTGTTGGTTTTTCCTGGGAGATTTCAAGATTGCACCCAAAAACTTTTAGCTGATGCTGCTCTGTAGGGCATGTACTTCTGTAAAACCTGACATGATATTTTATTGATGCCCTGAAACTTCTGTGCATGAATGCGGGTGCTGGCACCTCCTAAACTGACAACCGGACATCCCCCCCAAAGTGTGAATTTCCTGTCACTTGGGAACTCTGGGCTGTCCACGAGGCAGGAGGGAGCCATGCAGAGAGCTGCCTTCTATCTGGCTTTTTTTGTAACCCAAAGCGAGAGGATGGGAAAGAAAAAGGGCCATAGTTTCTGCTGACAGGTTTGGGTTTGGAATCCAGAAAGCAAAGCTGGTTTCAGTTTGGAGGCCTCTGGGCCTGGGTGGCATAGAGAGCAAGAGCTGAGGGGGCTCCAAAGCCTTCCTGAATTTATTACCAGTGGAAGATTATAAGACATTTCTGCAGTTAGCAGCATGAAGCTCCCTGTGATGGGCTTCTCTTGGGCAAACTGCTTCTTTTGGAGCCATGGAAGAACAATGAGAAATCTTTTCTGCCACCTTCATTTTGTGCTAATTGGCAATTCTACTGTATTTGTAACTAGAGAAGGGAGACTGATTTCTCTAAGTGTTGGGCTAGGACAGCAGGCCACCTCCACCTCAGCCTCCCACTCTCACCAGCTGGTGGCTCTGGGATCTAGAGGCCACTATGTAAGAAGCAGGCAGGAACCAGCCAGCAAAGTGGCTATAAATACTCTTCTCGATGGCTGGCTTCACTCAGGAGCCCACAGCTGAGGGGCAGGGCCTTCGGGAAGCACCTGCATCTCTTCAGGGTATATCCGCTGAGACTGGGCTGGCTTCCTCGTCCTCTGCCTTTGAATGGCACTTTCCATGGATGTTTTCCAGCTCTGAGAAAGCCAGGCAGTAACCCAGCTTTCTAGCTGAATGCTCAGTGTGGGCTCCAAGAGACCAACCCCCCCCTTTTACTCGGGCTAAGCTTATTTTCACTGAGGTTGATGAAACTGAGTATCTGAGAAGAGAAAGGAAAGGAGGCTCGTCATAGGATGTTTTTCTCTTCCCAATTTCAGATTTCACTTGTGTGGGGAAGTATGAAACAATCACTAATCAGTCAGGCTTCTTCCTCCTGATGAGGTGGAAACTTGACAATTGGATTTAAAAAAAAATCAGTGAAAAAATAGTTCCTTTCTGGGGTCTTATTTATACAGCACTAAGAGACCCCGTATGGGCATTTTAAATGGCTAGGCTCAAGTCACAACAACAGCTAATGGTTAGTTGTAAATGGGGTTCTGCTGTGTGGTTTGTCATTCAAAATGACACAATTTAAAAACCAGATTGCACTTGAGATAAGGGAGATGTAAAAATCCAGTCAATGACAGTTGTCACACTTCAAGGAGTGGAAGAATCACCTGAACACTGGTTTAACAGATCCCTGTGCTCAGCCCTGAGACAGCCCATAAGCTTGCTCCTATGAATATGCATATGAATCTGCAATTCTGACTTAAATACTCTTGGTCAGGGCTGCACTTGGGGAATAACACCTTAAAATAGAAGCTCAGAGTGAGGCCACTGACCAACAGCAGTAGCAGCACCAGGAAACTTGTTAGAAATGCAGATCCCCAGGCCAGTTCCAGGCTTAAGGAATCAGAAACAGCAGAGTTTGCCTATGTGTTGTAATAAATCCCCAAGTAATCCTAAATACTGAGAAACACTGTCCTAAGAGATTTCTTTATAAGCCAGGAGTGCAAAATATGGAACAAAGCGATTCTAATGCAGCTGAGACTTAGAACCACTGCTTTGGGTCCATGGAATATAATTGTTACTATCACCCTATTTTTCTAAGCACCTCTCTTTATGAGGAGTCAATGAGGTGAAGGGGCAAGAATGTAGGCTTTGTTTAGATAGATAAGTTCTCAAGACTTGGTCCCAAATTTAGCCTCTGTAAAGCTGAGTGTTTTCACCTGTTAAATGGAAGGAACACTACTGAGCCCACATGGTGCTATGGGGAAACCACCTAGCTAGGGGACATTGCAGGAACTTGATTTTCCTCTGTCTCTTTGCAATCATTATTTCCCTTAGTTTAATTGGGGTCTAGAATAAGATTCTTAATCTTTATAGAAATATGGCTTGAGGGTTTACTCTCCAGAGAGTGTCAAAAAACTCATTTTAAAATTCATCTCTCTTATTAATGTAAATGTATTAAGAGCTGAGCAAGCAATCCTGATTTTAAAGACTGGTGGTTTGAGTGTAGAAGCAGCTCTAATGTTGCATAACCAAATTTGACTCTGCAACCATAGTCACTTTCTCATTCATTCATAAATGTGCCCATGAAGAGTGAAACGTCATGATTTTATTATTAGGTACTTTGCATAAGCATTTCACTTTCTCAGTTGACCTTATTGCCTTACAAAATGGCAGGGGAAGTACCACCAGTTTAGTGACAGAGATCTATCACCAACTAATATAAAGAAATGTGTGTGTGTATGTGGTTTGTGTGTGTGTGTGTGTGTGTGAATTCAGTTGCAACATCAGTCATACAGTATACTTGCAATGACTGAAGCACATACTATTTAAATCTTACACACATATTTGTTGTAGTGATGTTCAAACACAACCACAAGCAATGATCAAATGTTTCACATTCTTGATGAAAGATCCCTTATACGATCAGGACTGTGGCAGCGTGCAGCCCTAGAAGACCAACTAGTTTAATCTACGATGGAGTAAATGATGGCCGTTGGGACAGCAAGAGGTGGATATTCATTACTAGTTCATTACTAACTAGTACTCCAGCTTTAGTTTCAACAAACATTTAAGGAGGGCTTGTCCTGTGCTAAGCACATTTTCATGCATAATCCATCTAGGGCTAACAATTATCACCATAGACAATGAAATGGATGTGCAAAGACAAGAAAGAGTTGATAAACATGCAACTGACTGTCAGCAAAAGCAATACATCGACCCAAGCACTCTATCTCCAGAGACCATGTTGATCTACCACATTACAGTTGTTTGTTCCAAAAGGTAAAATGAATATTCTAGTTGTCATTAACTTGGAATTCCTAATTTGGAAATCCATTTACAGACAACAAAAAGAAGACACAACACCAGGCTTTACAGAATTGTATGAGCCATGTATTCAGTCATAGATCATTCTAAAATTAAGATGAAGGTGAGAGCTGAGCTAATTGGCTCTTGATCTAGACTCCAATGTCAAGATCATGATAGTCTCTACCATTTCCCATATGTATGTGTACACGAGAAGTGAAGAAACTGAATTTGAACAGGGAATCAGGGATTGTTATTCTCATTTATGCTAAGAGGGATAACTTGCTTTCAATTGACAGTTCACTTATTCATTCATTAATTCATTCATCCAGCCAGTCTTAATTAATGCATTGTTTTATTATAAGTGAGGAAACTTTGTTTACTCCTGTATCACCTAAAACAGTTTTGGAAAACTATCTTTTTAAACTTTCAAACGATGAAATCTAAAGCTTCTCTCTTTTTACTTAAAGAGGTATATAATTCTGGCATATAGTGAATATTGACAAAAAATGTTACTGCATGTTTTTATATGCATCCGAAGGACTACTGATAGCTCAGCAATTTTACATTGATCATCTAAAATTTAAAAATATATGCACAACCTTTTATTAGTAAGAACATTTAGTACTTCTTTTCTTCCTGGAATTTCTATTTCCATTCTATTTCCCCAATTTTACCATATTATAATGTAGTTAATGCTTGAGAATCTATTAGTTATCCTAGCATAAGTCTCTGTAACAGTAATATAAATCAAATTGATTTTTCAATTTCCTATAATCTTAAGACTCTAGATGTTAAGATTTTTCATCTGGATTGAGTTATTGTTAAAACCATTAGAACTAAATGAATCAGTGCAATATACATAAGTATATTACCATTTTAGACAATGAACCCTAAAATCAGAGAGAAAGGAAAGGTGTGTGTGCGCCTTTCATTGGAAAAGTAGGTGAGCTGGGAGAGACCCCATGGGGTCCCCCATGAAGGCATCTTCTCAGGCCAATTTTATTAGGAAAGAGAAATAATTTTCCAGAATCCCATGTAACATGCTCCAACTGGAAAGCTGCTTTCTAGGAGCCAAATGCACAAAGGCTCCATAAAGGACACATAGGCAAGTAACCACCAACCCGCAAGTCAGATGTGTCAAGTGTAACTGTTAGGGGCCAAGCAAGAGATAAGGCCCACTGGTATA
The DNA here is from genome assembly GCA_019455555.1 of Galemys pyrenaicus. Taxonomy (NCBI): domain Eukaryota; kingdom Metazoa; phylum Chordata; class Mammalia; order Eulipotyphla; family Talpidae; genus Galemys; species Galemys pyrenaicus. The sequence continues at coordinate 3,502,064 of JAGFMF010011726.1, forward strand.
TCTGAACAAGGGATATCTAGTTTAAAGAACTGCTAAAACTAGGCAAAAGTGGTTAATCGCTAGCTACTAAAAGGAATAAAAGAAAACAGTAATGTGAATGAGAGGCAGAAATTCAGAAGGCAGTTATCATTCCTTAAAAAGTAAATGAGTAAAGAACTTACTCATGCAGAGCCTTCAAAAGAGGGCGTGGCTACTGCAGCAAAGAGGAAAGAGGGTGTTGAAGAGTGCTCTTCGGACAGACCCAGAGAGCTGTCACACTGGGGTGAGCACCGCTGGTCCTCAGCTCCCAGATTTGCTGCACCTACGTAGAAACAGCCTTGCGGGCTCCCTGAAGCGCCCTCTATTGGTAGAATGCAGCACTGAGCCCACAGATGGAGGAGAAAAGCAACACAGAGCCCAACTTTCGCTCACCTAGCAGGACCAAAATGGGTGCGTTTGAAACTGAAGGCAATAAATTAACTGTCACAAGTATTGAGAGAAAATTACAGTTAAAGGGTTACATGAGTCCAGAGAAAGGGCAAGTCACTAGATCGGCAGCCTGTATACTTGGTACTAGGCTTATGCCTTTGATCTCAGCTATACTTGCAGTTTTTAAGGGAGTGTAATCAGAAGCTAAATGGCTCTCTGGCAGTGATGCATCGGGCTGAGAATCTTACCCCAAACCCACAAAATCTTGACTTGTTTCTGTGCACGCGTAAATGGAGCCAATTTTCTCTCGTGATCCGGAAGCATAACCAGGACTCTTGAGAACAGAATTATTTATTCTCTGCAGCAGTTGCTCATCCTGATACTGGTCCTTGGAGATCATGTTTACTGCTGAACTGTTTCTCCTTCGATTCATGCCGGAAAACAGTAAGACAACCGGGAGCTGAGGATCACCTATTTTGATTTCTCACCTTTCTACTCTCTGTTTTGAAGTGAAATGATTTCATAAAGCCACCAAATTCTCCCTTTCACCAACTTCCTGACTGTCTTTATCACTGCAGTCGAGATGACATTACAAAAAAAGAAATCCTTGTCAGTGCCAACCAACTGTGACAGGAGTTTATTTTAAAATCATTCTCTGCTTGAAACTCTCTGCCATATTCTATAAAACGGCCCATTACTCATCTCAGACATCTTGAGAAGGAAGCCCTCTGAAAGGCCACACTGTGGGCCCAAAGAGCACTGGCTGGGAATAGAAGGCAGAGGCACTCCCATTACTCTCTCTAACTGGCCAAGGACCGAGAAAATCACTCGGCTTCTCAACACCTCCTTCAGTTTCTCCCCCTGAACACTGCCAAGTCGCGCGCCCTATTTTCAGTCGCTGGTCTCAGGGGATGATTGGAAACTACCACGTTCAAGCTGTTCAGCACTGTTGAGAAAGAGGGGCCGAGAGGACCAGAGTGAGGAGAGCTTGTCCACCCAGCTCCACGCTCACAGCCCTTCTGTAGGACCTCAGATTTACATTACTGCTTACATTTTTTAGAAGTATAACAGACATATAGCAAAGTATACAAATTGATGATGTTTTACATAGATGGACATCTTTGTAACAATCTTTTGATTAAGACTAATATTTCAAATGTTCCCAAAATATCCTCGTGCTCTTTCTTAGTCAATATCCACTTCTGTCACTAGCAGTAACCACTATTTTGACTTCTGTTGCCCTAAGTTTGTTTTGTCTCTTTTTGAACTTTATATTGAATTCATAATATGAGTGCTTTTGTATCTGGTTTCTTTTAGTTCACACTGTGTAAGATCCATCGAAAGATAACTCCCTTCATTTTCTTGCTGAGTTGTATTGCTCTGTGTGAATATACCACACTTTATCCATTCTACTCTTGATAGACATTTGGATGGTTTCCAATTTTTGCTATTATGATTGACACTTCTATACACATGTCTTTTCATGGAGATACATATGTTTTCCTTGGGTACTATCTCAGTTCAATCAGAAGAGCAAAACCACATGATAATTTAAATGAGAAAAGCCTACTATAAAGTATATTTAGCTATAGTAAGAATAACCAGGGATCTAAGGAATATAAAAATCTAAAGACTACAGAAAAGTAGATATAAAGAGATGTTACCAATACTCAAGCTGAAATAGAACATTCAAGGAAGCACGCTGACCCTCAGGGCATGGTCTGAGATGCAGACCTTGTTGGAGAGGGCATGGCCATATCGCTGAGTAGGAGTCATTGTATTGTCGCACTGGTGAAAGCTTTCAGAAGTCTACCCTCTGGAAATCTTTCAAAAATTTACCCTGCTGGATATCGTCTTCTAATATATGACAGAAAGTCATTCATAGGCCAGCGTCATGCCAGAGGCGCTTGACTGTAAAACTGACTACAGTGTATGCTCAGGGAAGCTGTTCGTGATTAGGTGCTGCCAGTCACACTTCAGGAGGTAAGAACTGGAGAAACCATATGCACTATAGGAGCTGGAGACCGGAGAAACAGATTGTAGAGGACTGAGGAACAGCACACTGGAACCAGGAAGCAAAACTCTTTCTCTTCAATGTCTAAGCAGCAGCCTCTGCTGACTAAGCTTCAGTATCAGCTAGCAAAGGAAAAAAATGCATCAAGGTCCCAGATACATTTTCACAGCACAGTCAAAAAGGGTGTATTTGTTGCCGAGAGATGATATATCAAGAACTGGCACAAATAGACACCTCGGAGTAAAACTGCTGGGTCATGGAGTTGCTGCAATTTAGCTTTAGTGAATTTGCCTATTTTCCAAAGAGCTGCATCAATTTATGATCTCGGCAGCCATGTTTAAGAATTTTAGTTGCTTCATATACTTGCTAAACACTTTGTATTGTCAGTCTTTCTAATTTTAGACATTCTAGTGAGTATGAAGTAGTATTTCATTATGATTTTATTTATATGCTCTTTATAAGTGAAAATGTTGAACATCTTTTCATATGCTCAAAGGAGATTTAGCTATCCTCATTCTGAAAAGCCCATTCAAGTCATTTTCTTATTGATTTGTGTATTTTATATGCTAGATATCATACCTTTACACACACACACACTCACACACACACATACACATGCATATATAGCAAATATCTTTATCTTGTCTATGGGTTTCCTATATTACTTTTTAAAAATAGGAAAGGATATCATAATAATGTATCTTCCAATATGCTTTCTGACTTTCTGTTAGGTTAATATCGATGACCCTATAAGATGGCATGCTTATATAACTGGAATAAGGTAAAGGAATCTTCTGAAACTGGCCTGTGTACTTGACTATGAAGACAATGATATATTTGGAGAATTATCCTGATTCATTAAAAAATAATTGTTCTTTCCATCTGCCAGTTCAATTGTTGATGTTGAAAAAAGATTTCTAAAGCTGAGGAAGATTCAGAATCTGAATTTATTATGGAAAGTGTCGGTGAGATAGAATCAGATTGTCTTCCTTAATTTCTGAGGGTGACACCCTGCTTAAAAACTAATGGTGAAATAGATGACATTTCCAAGCGCTCTGGTGGCACCCACCCTTTTCTGTCATGGTGACTTATAATTACGTGCTGAGCTACCTGTTTTCTTTCTCAATGGTAAGTTACATGGAAGCAGAATTCAAATTTCCTTATTCACCTGTATAAGCCATGGACTAGCCCAGAAACTAGTGCGTCTATGCACTCAAGGAATTTTCCTTGAATGTTTTGATTGAAAATCCCGCTTTTGCTACAATTGCTACCACAATTATATCCCTTACCCACCCTGATTGTTCCAAACACTGTGCTGAAGTCACTTTAGTAATGACGAGGTTGAGACCAGCACATGGAGGGCCTTAACTGCCAAGGTGAGGGGACTGGATGCCTCACACACCCAGGCACAACTCTGCAGGGTAGTGAATTTGTTCCTGGGATAGATGGCTTCACGAGTGAGTCAGTCTTAATTCGAAAATCCTATAATTCTATGATCTACTTTATTGGCAAGGTGACTACTAAGTACCAGTTATTTTTAAATCTATGTTTTCTTCACATATATCTTGCTAATACCAATTGCATTAGTAACTCACATTTTCCATGTGAGTACAACTGGCAGTTGCTAACAGGGCTTAGGTCAAGTATGGAGAACTAGCAAACCTATGGGAAAGTTTTAATCCTTGTAAATCTGAGGTTTAGACAGAAAGTGCAAAGTCATCTGCAAGGTCCCTGCCGGCCTATATATAATGACACGGTAGAAGGGAAAGAAAATGGATGAGGTTAAAGCATTGTTAATTACTGGTGTTGCTCTACACTGAGATCTGGGAGCTCTGTGCCACAAAGAACCTGCTGGAGAAAATGACTCTTTGGCCACTTCCCATCCTGTCCAGACTCTCATCAGGTCAAACCTTCACAGTTCATGTCTAACAAGTCTAGATGATCCACTCTGATAGGTTGTCTGGATAAGGCTTACTGCTAAAAATACTGCTAATGACAAAGGAGAAGAAAACAGTACATTTTGGCAAGGAGGAGCTACAGTTATTCAATAAACATATATTGGGTGACAGTTATTTGCCAGGCACCAAAACCATAGTTTAAAATGTGATTTCTATTCATGGAATAGAAATGCATCTGAAATGAAACATATATAGAAATGGAAAGGCTTCATCAGTCTACTAAAGGGCACTGATAGACAAATGCACAGGATGTCAATGGAGCACTGAGTTGGTTGTGATCAGGAAAAGCTTCCTGAGGAGATGCCATTTTGGCAGATAGGTGGCATCAAGGATGGGTTTACAGCCACTCACATTGGTTTGCAAAAGATAGTTACTACATGTCTACTCAATTCTGCAGTCAGTGATCACTGGAACTTGAAATCAGCCATGCTATGAGTAGTCACACTTCAGAAATTACCAAACTTATAGGAGTTTGTAAACTAAACTTTTTCCCCTGAAGAGCCAGCTGTTCAACATTTACCAGCATGCCACTGGGTAGGACTTAGTCATGGTGGAGGGAAGGGCATTTGAGGCAACTATAGACCATAGGGTGGCCCAGAAAGCATGGAGGTGGGACCACCAGAACCAAAAAGTTTGGAATGTGAAGTGAACAACTTTTCTGTCAGGAGATAGAACAGAAAGAAAAACAAGTGCTAGCTTGTGGTGGGCATATTTTAGGCTAAAGGAGCTGCCATTTTATCAGAAGTGGATGGGTCAGCAGAAAGTTTTCAAGTTAGGCTGTGATATACTAATATTTTTCCTTTTGGAAATATCCTAGATAGAACCATGAAAGCCTCCTCTTGTTTATTTATTATAAATGTTTATAATAAGTAATAAACATTTATATAACCTTGGATTGAGATTAGATTGAAGAGAAGTTGTTACTAAATGTACCCTCAAAACTAAAAATAAAATGAAAAGCAGAAGTTTTTTTTTTAAAGGAAAAAAGCATGAGAGTTTAATTTTGGCACCCAGATTTCCTACTGCAACTGCATAATTAGGTTCCGGTGGGTGGTCTAGGGCAGATGTAGTGGTTTGTGTAGGCTGAATCATACAGTAGGTTGAACAGGAAAGATTAATATAAAGAATTCCTAAGTAGGAAAAAAGGACAAAGTAGAAGAAAATGCTATAGGTACCCAGGGCTGAGGCAGCGTACCCAAAGGAGGATATATCTGTAAGGGGTTCTCTGGTTGGATAAGGTGGATTCATCCTACCACATATCAACACAACAGACATGTATGCTGTGGAGCTGGTCTGAAGGTGTCAGGCAAATCATAGACCACCCTCTGGGTGAAGAAAATGGGAAGTGCCATGAGAACCGCTGACCTGGGTGTGCAGTGGGCATCAAGAGCCTGTCAGGGCAGGGCCTCTTTAGATTACACAGGCCTGGCGTGGTGAAGGTGGGTGGGGGGCTCTGGTTTTCATTAGCGACAACAGAGAAGGGTTGACCAGGCCTAGGCTGCAAGGTTGCACAGGCAGTGTTCTGGGTCTTAGTCTGGGGCCGGTTCTACCAGATGTCCCCACTCCATCAATCCCTACCTACATGGCAAGCGCTAGGCAGCCTTTCTCCTGCAGGGTCCCTCCAGCACATTCTAGTGAGAAGTTCTACATATTAAGGCTCATTTATTTTTAAATTTTAATATATGTGTGTGCATACATATATACAATTGTATATATTATGTATAAATATATATAACATTATCTATATTATAAAACAGAAAGAGCTACACATAATACATGTTATGTATAATAGATACAATTGTACATACACACATACTTTTTAAAAATACAATTTTACTTATTTTTGTTCATTTTAAAGGAGAAATACTTAGAGGGTCCCTGTTGTTTACCACAGAACATACTTAAGGATGTATCTGAAACTGAGAGGCTATTAATTGATAACTGGCAGAAGGTCAAACATTTTAACAGAAACTGAAAAATGTGGTTATTCCCCAGGCTGTTTTAGCTTCACAGTACTGGAAGCCTAGCTGTGCTGGATTTCTCCCCACCGCCCCCACCCCACCCCAGAAATCATTATTATTATTTATTTTTTGACTAACAGAACATACAAAACCAGGCAGATAAGTCCCCAAGGAAATGCTGGTCACATTTTACTGCTATTTGCCCTTTGGTTCTTCATTTTCTAAGCACTTTACTATATTTTCTTTTAAGGCAATCAGACATTTATTTTGACCACAAGCTACAATCAAAGTGTAAATAAGTACATGTATTATCTTTTAACGTCATCCCCTTCCACATCCCTTTAAATAGGAAAAAGTGCCATGTCTCTCATTACTGGCCATAGTTGTCCTATCAACAATCTTAAACACAAACTTAATCATCCGAAGTTCTTTCTTGAACCACCACTCATTTTGTTAAAGAAGGTCCTGGGGAGAAAATCCTATTGATACTGTTGAGAGTCTACAAAAGGTGAGGATGGTAAGTAGGTGAAGGCAACATGAATGGGTCTCCAGCAAACTGGGAAATTGTGTAGAGGCAAATCTTCTCGATAAGCTACCAACCTTTGATTAAACGAGGCAACTGCCACCCATAGCAGGTGACCGAACACGGCCACTTGCTGCCCCATCATTTCTTGCTGCCAGCATGGCTCTTGTTATGCTACCACTTGTGATAGAATTCCAGGCATCTTCTTTCTCTCCGACTTCAACCAGACTACAGTCAATCATGGAAATCAAATGACCCACACTGCAAAGATACTCCCAACTACAAAGCCCTGGTTTTAATTTTGCCAAACTCTTTTGTAATCTGTGGTTTACTTCCACTGAAGAAATGCAATAACCTTAGATTGCTTGAAAAATCCATCACCTCCTATACTGTCAAAACATTACTGAGGATGTAAAACACAGTACTTCAATAATGAAAAGAGAAGGAAAATCCCACCACCTATGCCTACGCTACCCATTGCAATGTCCCACCCTAGTCATCCACAGTTCTCCAGAGGCAAGGCTCTTGCACATACACTTCCATCTTCTTTAAGGTTTATTTATTTATGCATACAAGAACTGGGGTGTAGGCCAGAGGTGTGGGGGGTGAGAGGAGTCACCGGAGACAGAGTGGGGAGCAGAACAGGCAGATCGACTGAAATACACTGCGGAGGGGAGCAGCAGGTGAGGCAGGAGAGGTCTGCTGCACTCTGTGGGTCCCCTCCCTGGCCGGGGACTGAACTCCTGCTACAGTGGCTGTGGATAGCTTCATAGTGCTATAACTTAACCCCTTGTGCAACCAGGGAGGCCCTTACCTTTTCATTTTGACTCCAGTGCTGGAGCAACACAGGACAAGTTCCGTGCTGGATTTCCTATACCTTCCCCAGACTTTACCTACCACACTTTCTTAATTTTCACTGTAGTCCAGAGTGATGATGCTCCATTCATCCTGAAAGCCACCGAGAGTGCTCTCTGAAAGGTTCTAGTCTAGTGTTTGACTGGCCTTTCCATCTCACTCACAGGCCATTCTGGGATGCTCACATTTCCCGCTGTTCCAGAATATTAGGTTACACCACATTCTGCACTTTGCATGGTCTCTGAAACAAACTCAGGATCCGTCATAGTTGCTGACTTTCTTGAGAGATTACGGCCAAGGGCCAAGGTTCTAATTTCAGATAGACCCAAGTTCTAATATTGAGTTACATTATGGATTAAATCTTAAAACCTCAATTTTTTCATCTGTAAAATGGGGATAAGAATGTTTACTCACATGATTGTTAGAAGCATTAAGTGAAATCACTTGTGCCAAATACTCAGAAAGTGAATACTTGGTAATGGTTACTATTATGTTCTGATTCAGGCTAAACTCAAACTTTCAGAGAAACAGTCCACTATGCCATTTCCTCAAAAATGTTAAAAATTCAGCATTCATGCCTCCACATTTATTAAGATTTGGAATATCATCATTACCAACTAAAAAATGTATTTTAATGGATTTTTAAAATTTACCCTGGATCCACTCCCAGAGTAGGAAATTTGTAAGGATTTGCCTATTTTTCTTTTCTTTGTAATTCAGCTGATGATGTTGTTCATTATCCACTTGAGGTGTCATTAGAATAAATTAATATTAAAATATTTAAATTTAGAACAATGTGTTTGAAATGCCATTAGGAAGATTTATCACCTGCAATGAGAAATCAGTGCTCCATTAGCGACAATCCCCTCTCCAGTCAGTTTGCAGACCTCAGGCTCAGATCATTACCCAGCACCTCTCTCTGCGTCTTTGTCCCCTGATGCTGTTCTTGGGGTCACTGAGGGTTTGTTCTACTAACTCACCATGTGCCTCAGACACCTGCATCCAACTGACTTCTCTTTAACACTGCAAACCTAAATACCAAACTAAGGTCCATTTAGACAGACCAGGAAAGGCAAAACTCACTTGTTTGCCCAAGCGTTAAAGATAATGCAAAATATACTCCAGGAGAGCAAATGTTTATTTGAGAGTTACATTTTCATCTCAGAGGCTAGAGACGTGAGGGCTTCCCACCAAATCTGTGCGGTCATACAGAACGATTGCTGAAAGTGTAGACTCTCCAGCCAAACTGCCCAGGTTCAGTTCTCAGCCCTGCTACTTGCTGGTAACTTTAGGAACAGAGTGGTAAGGTAACTTTACCACTCTGCGCCTTCGTTTCCTCATCTGAAAAATAGGGCTGAAAATTAGACCTGCTTCATGCGGTCATTGCAAGGGCTTTCGGTGAGTGAATAAATGTTAGGACTTCAAACATCTGGCACATGTTTAATGCCGTGGAAGTATTTGCTATTACTGCATCTTTGAAAAAGACTTAAGAGAAGATATAATTACAGATTCTTCCAATCAATCAAGCACCTGCCAGCATTCCAAAAGACCCCTTATTTATAAGATCTTTTTCTTTGGCTCAGACTTGTCCCCCTTTGCCAATTTTATTCAAAAGGATAACCGCCTGCTTTTAAGTAGAAAACCCCAAGGAAGTTACTTGGACAGAAACTGCTCCGGAAATTCCCAAATAACCTGCTTAGGTAAAAATCCCAGTATCCTAAGTCTTACTAAGAGCCAGCCAGCCCTGCATGATTCTACTGTGTTATCAGGATAGTGAGTTCAAAACCTGTTATTTCTTTTTCTGTTGCCTGTCTGATTACTTTGTGAAAATGGATCCCCCTGTGCACCTAAGTTTTGTTCACATGTTTGTATGTATATTCAGTTTCAGTGTACATTCTATTTTAAATGAATGTTCTACCAGGAGATAAAGTCCTGATCACTCAAGAATCTTTGAATCTCTTCCACATCCTCATGGATATTTCAAAATTACTTTGGTGAAGAACTACAATTTCCTTGGTGTAAATGAAGGCCTGAGAAGAATAGACAGGCCTTGAAGGAAGCATCCAAGTGAGCAATAAATTGTTTTTTAGTGTGCATATGCCCCATGTAATATATGCTATTTGTACATACACACATATATAAAATATATGCTTACTCAAAATTAAAACTTAATTCAACTTTCAGATAGGCCATTTTTTAGTGTATCTCAAATATTATGTGGATTATATTTATACAAAAAAATCTGAAATTCAAATTTAACTGGCTGTCCTGTATTTTATCTCTTCTAAGTGCCTTATATATATTGACTTATTTAATTCTTGTCCAACAAAATGAGGGAGAAACAATTATTACCTCCACTTTACAGATAAGGGGACTGAGGGAAAGCAACTGAGTAGTTGCCTAAATCTGGCAATACCAAGTGCTGCCAAAGATGCAGAGCATCCAGAACGCTCACGCTCTGCTAGTAGAAACGTGACATGCTGTTGTCACTTTGGAAGCCCATTTAGCAGCTTCTTAAAAAGTTAACATATCCCTACCATATGCCTCTACCTACAGTATCACCTACAAAACACTTTGGAAAAGCTTTTATTATATATGATGAGGTTAAAATGAAGAAATGTAGACACAGACTACTCCCAACAGAGTTGGAAACTCTATTACTCAGAGACAAAGGTTAGGAATTCTAAAACGAATTCTATACTAAAGAGAAACAAAGAAATAAAAATGTTGCAGATAGAGCAAATGTCTCACTAATTAAAAAAGAAGTTATAAATAGGGAAAGAAGAAAGGCTAGAATGAACCCTCACGTGCTGAAATGGATCAATCAGAGGTATCAATATTGATCTGTCTTAAACACACACACACACACACAGAGAAGTAAAATCCGAAGTAAAACCAGAGGTGTATGTACACATCACATACATAAGTCATGTAACACTGTCCACTGAGACAGGCTGGAAGCAATAGTACTCCAGGAGCAACGAACACAGTCACTGCCCATATCTTGATTTCTAATAACATTTCCTAATAAAAGGGGCCAAGGCTCCTTATCAAACTGACTGATTCTAAGACTCAAGCAGAGAAAAATACAGACGAGCCTGGAGTAGCTTGTAGAGCCAGAAATAAGGAGTGTTCAAAATAACTAAAGTGAGGGGCTATCAAAGGCGCACAGGAGCCACCTGCAAGAGCTCCTGAAGGTCAAAATTGGAAGAAAGTTGAGGACAAAGCATTCAAATCTCTTTAAAGGCTTTAAGGGCCCCTCTGGTGGCTCAAGGGGAACCGAGTACCGCACTAGGAAGCATCTGAAGCCACTGCAGCACGAGTTCAATCCCCGGCCAGGGAGGGGACCGACATGGCACGGCAGACCTCTCTTGCCTCACCTGCTGCTCCCCTCAGCAGTGTGTTTCAGTCAGTCAGTCAATCTGTCTGTTCTGTTCCCCACTCTGTCTCTGGTGAATCCCCCACCCCCCGCCCTTCTTGCCTGTACCCCCGTTCTTGTATCCATAAATAAACAAATCTTAAAAAAAAAACAAAACAAATGATAGGATAATATTATAATCCAAATAAGATAACGACCCATGTTTCCATGCTGGTATAAATAAATATAAGTAAACAAATGAGGGAGAACTGACAAATCTTTACACAAGAATTCCAATGGACAAATGTAGAAGAAATGATGAAAATAGACCACCAAGGTAATGATTGCTGAAAACTAGATGCCCTGAAGGATGCTAGGATCCAAGGGCAAGAATTTCAGAAGAAACAGGGGACTTGCATTGTCTCATAGTTTCTTCCCTCAAATGTTTAAAAGAAAAATAACAAGTTTATGGTGAAGAATCCTGACAAACATCGCCTCACTAAGTGATCGGGTGAACATCATCAGTAAAAAAATATCAAAATCCCACGCCCTTGATACGATGCGCTGGCAAGGGTCACCTTCTGCTGTGTACACAACCCTGACCCATTCCTGAGGAACGTCAGGTAAGTTGAGACTGAGAGGCAAAAAGTAAAATAACTGGCCGGTGTTGTTCAAAAGTGTCCAGATCATTAAACACCAGGACAGACTGAGGAACTGTCCTTAGACGGGGGATGCTGAGGAGACCTGACAACTACATAAATGTGGGATCCTGGAACAGGGAAAAGGAAAAAGGGAAGCTTCATTTCCATCTCGCCTGCTCTGACCCACACACATTGTTCCTGCCCAGAAGCCAAGGGCTCTTTGCCACCCTGAGACCCATCTCTTCTCATGGTAGCCCCATCTGCCTCAGGTAACCATTAGGTGCACGGTGCCAGCAGCTCTGGTCTCTACAGTAGTGTGATTGTACCACTCATAGCTGACCGGAGCCAAGGGTGGAGGCTGCAATCACTCCTGCAAAGCCCACGCAAGCCCCTGCTGCATGCTCCCACGGGTGCAGGGCCAGATTCCTGGGCCGCTTCCACCTGGGGCTTTAAGGAACTGAATCTCCATCTCTCCCTGCAGGCAGCTGCGGATTAGCGTTCTGCTATTACATAACAAATTACCACCAACTTAGTGCCTTAAGCAACACCCATTGATCACCCCAGAGTTTGCATGGGTTGGGAGCTGGGCACAGGTTGGCTGGAGCTTCTGCTCAGGGTCTCGAAAGCTACTTGCAAGTTGCTTGGGTTATTTGGGTTCTCTTGTTAACTTGGGTTCTCATCTGGAGACTCAACTGGAGAAGAATCTGCAGTCAAGTTCACTGAAAGGTGGCAAATTCATCTTGTGGCCATAGGACCAAGCCCTGGCTTTTTGCTGGAGGCCTCTCACTCACTTCCCAGAGGCCTACACAGTTCTGCCATGTGATCCAGGCATCCGCAGCACGGTCATGTCCTTCTCCAAAAGGGATAAAGAGAGAGTGTCTCTCTAGTCTAAATAACCTAATTAAGAGAGTGACCTCACCTCTGCGTATTTTGTAACCCGATCAAGGGAATGATGTCAATAGCCTTTGCGCCACTTCAACGGGTTAAAAGAAAGTTACAGTTTCTACCTGCACAGGATAAAGAAAGGATTATACAGAAGTATGACTCTTTGTGGTCACCGTATGTAGGTGTGTCTGCCACTCAGCCACTTGCTTTCTGTATCTGACACTGGCTACAGGATTAATTTCCTCTTTGATCTTCTAACCAGGCCTGAACCTGATCCAGACTTCTGCTCCTGATCTCTAACTGCTTCCCACACATTCCCCCCACACTTCCCCTCCTAAGACAATCCTGGTGATGCAGCTGAACAAGTTGGTGGCAATCAAGGGAGTGATGAATAGATACCATCTAACCTCAGGAGAAACTGACTCTGAGAAAGGTTAAGTACCTCTTGTTCAAGGTCACACAGATTAAAATACAAATGAAATGTGACCTTAGATCTGGTTAGCTCCCAATCTCATGATCCTCTAGCCTGCTTGGCCTCTAAGGTGGTAGGAGCGATCCCACCCATGTACCAGGACTGAAAATGAACTAATACATGGAATGCACAGTTAGTAAATTGAAGAGTACTCTGCAAACATTAAAAATTTTACTCATTAAAATCACCAACTTTGGGCTTCTGAACTTAATAGCTCCTCACTTGCATTTGTCTTTTGAAACTCCCACATTTAGGCAAAATTGTGTTTACATAGCTTTGGGGCACATTAAGCATTCAAATCTCTTTAAAGGCTTCCATTATAATCCAGTGTGCAACCTCAAAACATAAATGGAGGAATTCTTAAAAAGACCATTTAATCTCCTCTTTTTACTAATTCCTTTGTTCTTTCCTGCATCAGGCTTCCTCTTTATTCCTGTGATTTCTGTGAAAGAGCTACTGATCTTGGGAGAAGCAGACTATCTGCTCAGACGCCCTGGCATTCAAAAGCATGGGGGCCAGGACAGGCACCTCCTCCCTGCCCGCTTGGGGTCAGCGTAGCCCACCTGAACTCATACCTCTGGCTCAATCAGCAAAACCCAGAGCTGAGCCAGCTTGGAGGGCCTGGGCTGAGGGCAAGGAAAGGATGCAGAGACTCAGTCACCATGTAAGAGGGAAAGGTAGTCCTGAATGGATTACACAGATGGGTGTGTGGACTCCAACCCCCACTCTGGACCACCAGTGTTCCAGAACCGCAAGTCCCATAAGATGATTATCGAAGAGTGAATCACTGGGACCTGAGGGTGGAGGTAAGCAGCCAGGCTGGCTATAAAACCAGAGAGGTGAGCCTTGGGCTCTCTCTTCCTTGGGAGCCATCTCACTTGGCTCAGAGCCAGTTCTCTAGTGCCATTGCATTCCAGTTCAGAAGATCTGGTAGGATCTATTTGCGGATGTGTATCCCTCTCTTGCCCTTGGTGTTGTTTCTGCTTTATTCCCCTTCTTTTGTAGAATAAAACCCTTTAATAACTTTTGTCACGTGTGCCTGAAGTTGGGACTTATTATAAAAGTCCTCTGAGTGCACGAGTGAGGACCCAGTCAGGAAAACCCATCTTATATTAAGGTTGCCCTGTAACAACCACTTGTTCGAGCACCAAACTGAAGAAAACTGAATCTGGTTGCATTAGACTTCCATTCGTGGGGTAACCGACTTTTTACCAGAGCAGAGAGAAGAACAGTCACACCATTGTTTGAGAAGTCTGGCTTTTATCTTCTGTTATTTAAGGCAATGAGGACAGACCGCAGAGATTCCCACATCTCTCTGGCGCTGAGACTTGGTGCTAACAAGGCAGAAATGCCTGCTCTCCCGGGCGGCCCACCTCTCAAAGATAAGCAGCCATTCTCCCAGTTATTAAGTACTGTTTGTCTGCACGAATCACAATGTTCTCAGAGGAATATTCTGAACAGTTCTTTGGTGCTGTTTTAAGATAGCCACACAGTTTTGCAGAGTTGTAGTAGCCTCGGAGAAGAAATGCTAAGATGGGGCCTCCCTGGTGGCACAGTGGGTTGAGCACCACACTGTGAAGCATCCATGGCACAGCAGCGCAGTTCGATCCCCAGCCAGGGAGGAGACACACATGGCTAGGCAGACCTCTCCTACTTCACCCGCTGCTCCCCTCAACAGTGCATTTCAGTGGATCTGCCTGTTCTGCTCCCCACTCTGTCTCTGGTGACTCCTTTCACCTCCCTGGACTCTGGCCTGTACCCCAGCTCTTGTATGCATAAATAAATAAATCTTTAAAAAAAAAAAGTGCTAAGATGCCACCCAAGAAGCTGCCTCCTGAGCTGCTGCCCAAGTCCCTGAGATATAGTTTCCAACCGGTGTGACTATTTGGTTTAAAGAAAGTAAAAATGCTTCTTCACACCTCAGGGTAGTAGGAGTCATCTATGCTACATTATCATCCTTTCCATGGGTAAATAGCCCATCCCAGAGCTTCCCTGGGCTCGACTGAATCATAGACTAGAGGGAAGGTTAGGAACAAGGTAGACCCGGGAAATAAAAGACATTAGCTCCACCACTGGATGGAGGTATCTCAGCTGCCTGCACTGAGAATTTTATCTGCCTTCCTTTAATGGAGTCACATTATAGAGTATTGTATTGCACAATTTGCAGGCTTGTTCATTTAGCCTCTGAAGAGGAACAACCAATTCTTTCTGCTAGGCAAGGAGAGAGGACAACAGATCTCATTACATTGCCATCCTCACAGAGCCACCTCCCATGGTGACTGGGCAAGAAGAGGAAGCCACCTACTGCTGGCCAATATTTTAGATTTAGTATGCTGACTCAGACTCTCCCACCACCCCATATGCTACCTTAAGTTTCCTGAGGCTTTGATGTTTAGTACTCTCTTTAGAACTGGGCTGTGCAAGACAACAGCCAATATCCCTGTGTGGTTACTTAACTTTAAAGATAATTTCAATCGGAATTAAAAATTCTATCCTCAGTCACACACGTCCCATTTAAAGCATTCAAGAACCCCACTGGGTTACTGTCTACCCATCCTCACAGAAGGACTATAGAACATTTCCAGCAAGTTCTATTGGACAGTGGTGTTCTAGAAAGGAAGATCAATGAACATACATATAAAAAGGTTTTTTAACAACCTTTCGTTGTCATGGGTAATAACTTGTATTACACTTGAAAAGTGAGAACCCAGAAGAATCATAATCTAGACTCATGATTTTTCATTCCACTCACAGTTAAAAATTATAAGTGATGTCTTTTGGGGCCTCCCTGGTGGCGCAAGGGGTTAAAGTCTCAGCACTATGAAGCTATCAGCAGCCATTGCAGCACGAGTTCGATCCCTGACCAGGGAGCTGACCCACGTGGGGCAGCAGACCTCTCCAGCCTCGCCCGCTGCTCCCCTCAGCAGTGTGTTTCAGTCAGTCAGTCAATCTGTCTGTTCTGCTCCCCCGCTCTGTCTCTGGTGAATCATCTCACCCCCTGCACCTCTGGCCTGCGCCCCAGCTCTTGTATGCATAAATAAATCTTTAAATAAATTTTACAAAAGTGACAGCATGTTGCTTTCTTTTGGGAGCTGTGTTTTGCTTCCCAGGGTCTACTGATATTTCAGTGCTCTAGTGAGCATCTGTGAGTGCCAATGCCTTTTGTACAGATGACAAGAACATGGAGACCTGTGCTCAGAATGGATACAGCTAAGGCCCTGCCCTTGCGAAGGATTAAATTTAGGGCAATTAAAAACTTACCCCAGGGAGACTGTCTACAAAAGCCAGGTAACAGGGGAGTCGCCATAAGGACTCAGGTAATGAAGGCATTAAGCTATCAAATCTATTGAGGCAAAAGTGGCTCAAGGCTAAGCTGTCTGGGTACACCGTCTCCACTAACTGATTTTCCCCACAATGGTTTCATGTTCCCTTCACGGGGCTGATGCTTCTACATCTGAGTGTGGTGTGTGATGCTCCCTCCCATTTGAAGCCTCTATCCTTTTTTTTAATAGGAGCCAGCTGCAGCATGCCCACACAGACTTCCAGAAGTAGCAGGACCAGAATGGAATGATTTAAGCCGATTCTAAAGCAACAGAAGCTGCTGTAATACAATGAGGAAAAGTGGCCCAGGCCCAGCTGCCTGCCTGCCTGACCACACCAAGTCCTTCACAACGCATGAGGACAATGGTCCTGGGTGAGACTGAGAATTGTTCCTAGTTATTAGGTGTTAACTCTGGCAGATCCAGCGCTTCGTACTTAACATGCCTGGAACTTCCCCAGAGTTCTGTGAGCGGGTCACTGTTCTGAGCCCATCCGACAATGATGCACACAAGTGCAACTGATATCCAGGTTCATGCGGTGAGGGGCAGCAGCTAAACTTGAACCTGGAGGAGCAGACTGCTGCTGTGGGTTTTTGCATAGCTCCTGGCCTAGAGTCCTGTCATTTGAATTATATCTGCATTTTGAGCAAGACTCCCCAGGTTTGTTTGAAATCGTCGTCCAATACTAGAGAATAGTGCACTGCATGATACTGCAAGACACAGAGCCCGAGATGAGCTGGTTTTACAAAGCTGGACACAAGCCACATCAGGTCCAGGGCAGCTCTGCCTCGTGCTTCATGCTGCCCAGATGATCAAGGCCGTGTAGTACAAGAGGATTGTTGTGCTGAAAGATGAGGAAATGAAGCTAAATCGTTGCTGTCAGACCCACTGAGGTAACAGGAGCAGTACGGTTCCTGTAATCCATGAGGACAGGGAAGGAAGCACCGTTTAAACAAAATAGAATCTGTTGGCATCTGTTCTCATCAAGGTCTTCTGCCTAATTAGGTAAAACCCAGGAGAGCCAAATCCTGTTCTGGGTGGCCACTGTGTTTTCTCTGGGCACCAACTGCTCCTTACCGGGGCAAGAAGACTTACGTCTGGTTCTGCCCCAGACTCAAGAGATGCGATTGCTGGTAGCTGCCCAAGGCCACTCACCAGGTAGCTGTGATTGACAGGTCCTGAGTAGCTCAAACTGTTTATTCCTTTCCCAGCCACCCACCCATCTCCTGTTTTATTAGGACACCCCCAAAAGCCAAACTTGAGATAGAGATTCTTGTTCAGAAGTCTTATTGAGGCTATGCTTAATAACTGGGCGTGCTCAGGAAAATGGGGTACAAGTAGAGTTGTCTGGTCAAATGCAGGTCGCCAAGTACAATTTGAATTTCACATAACCAAGTAACCTCAGCACAAGAGGGCCCAAATATTTCATGCACATGGCACTAAAAAGTTGTCTTTTGCTTATCAGAAAGTTAGCTAAAGCTGAGTACTGTTATTTCTATTTACTAGGTCTGGCTACACTGGGCACAAGAGAAGCAAAACAGGCAAGGACGAGATAGTTCTAAATAAGCGAAAAGGTAGATTTAGCGGGAATCTGCATCATCCAGAGCTCATGTGAAACACAGAACAGCAGAGTGTGCCACAGAAACAGTTCCACGTTGGGGCAAGGGGGCTGGCAATCTGTGTTTTCAGGCCATTTAGCCCAGGCAATGTCTGACCCTGGGCGTGTGGTGGGTGGTGCTGTTCCTGGACAAGGAGAAATGAGTTGGGTCCTCTTCAGCCAGAGGCAATTCTCCAGGGACCTAGGGCAACTAAGTGTGATAGCTAGGGAGCTGTATAGCTAGTACTCAGCCAGGGCAGTCTCTCAGCATCCAGGACACCCACCCCCAACACACATACCCCTGGTGGCAACCCTCAGGCCTTGAGAAGTTACCACCTCCTTCCTGATGGTTTCCAACTGGGGAAGCATCTGCTCTCCACTGCTTGCCTCTCGTTGGTTGGGAACAGGTTCATGAGCAGTGCTTTCAAAAGTGAACAAGCACAGTTTGTCATTACTGCCAGATTTGTGTTAGCAGCATATTATCAGGCCAACTTTGGTTCTAGGTGTTTCCCAGAGCTGGGCTGAGCATTTTCTTCCCATGGTACTTCTTGAACAGAGTCATTGTTTCACCAGGATGGGAAAAGGCAGAGGGAGAGATATTTCCTGCCCATGTTCCCTCTTTCTAGGTATTGTGAACCCGGCAGTCTCTACCTCAAGCTGGCTCAGCCACAGTCACTTCAGGAATATAAAATGACATGGTGGCTTATGGATGGGCTGTTAATTATACGTAGGAAGCAGCTAAAGAGATTCCCGGTCCTGTGCTTGATATGCACGTGCTCTTTGTAAGCCTAGCAGAAAACTAGAAGTATGTGGGCCAAATACCAAAAAATTCAGGCTAATAGGAAAAGAGGGAAGAATTTTTTTCATTTAGTCAGTTGGGAGGCCATGGGAACTATAGTTTCAAATTTCAGAATCCCCCTTTTCATCACCTCTGCTAGTTATTGCTAGTTCCTGGCCCGCTACAGCTAGATCGGTCTCCCTGGAGTCATGGATATATCCTTCGTAAATGAGGCGTTTTGTAAGTGAGGCTCTGTGTTTAGAAGAGTCAGGAAAACTCTGCCCCTTGTGGCTATTTCTTTTCTTTTTTTTTTTTTTTCTTTTAAGATTTAATTTGTTTATGCATACAAGAGCTGGGGTGAAGGCCAGAGTCCAGGGAGGTGAAAGGAGTCACCAAGACACAGAGCGGGAAGCAGAACAGGCAGATCTACTGAAACACACTGCTGAGGGGAGCAGCGGACGAGGCAGGAGAGGTCTGCTGCGCCCTGTGGGTCACTCCCTGACCAGGGATCAAACCCGTGCTGCAGTGGCTGTGGTGCTCAACCCCTTGCGCCACCAGGGAGTCCCCCCCTTGTGGCTATTTCTTCAGAGCTTCACGATCCCACTTGTGCTGTGAGGCTTTGAGACTATATCAGACCACAAAGCTTTTGCACAGAGAAAGAAACTATCACTAACACAAAAAGACACCGTACTGAGTGGGAGAAAATATTTGCCCACCATACATCTGATAAGGGGCTGACATGCAAGATCTACAAAGACTTCATACAACGCGACAAAAAGAAAACAAAAAATTTAAAAAATGGACTCAGGAACTAAACAGACACTGCTCCAAAGAAGACACATAGGTCTTTGTCAACAGACACAGGAAAAATGCTTATCCTCACTTACCAGCGTAATTCAAACCACCTCACTCCACTGAGAGTGGCCCACGTCATAAAGATCAGAAACAAGTGTTAGTGAGGGTGTGCAGAAGGGACCCTTGTGTACGGTTGGTGGGAATGCAGACTAATCCAGCCCCTAGGGAGGTCTCTCAAAATATTAAAATAGCAGAGGACCATGGGCGCTCGGTGGTAGGTGTGGTATGATAAAATATACATCTGAAGAGGAGTGATCCTGTACCTCTGACCCAACACCGGTGTAGCTAACCAAAGTGACTTCAAACACGCACACACACACACACACACACACACACACACCCCAACAAAAACAACAACCTCAGGTTTTTGCTAACGTACTTATTTGCAGAATACTAGGAATGGTGTAAGTCAGGCGCCAGGAAATGTTTAGTGAGGCCTGCTACTCAGGAGACAGAGGAGACAAAAGGCAATTACTGAGAGGAGGGCCCCCCTCCAACTTCCACATCAGTGAGTCTGCTTTAGTTCCTCTTATTCCCCCACCACTAGTTTCTTCTGGTAAGAAATTAAAGGCAGTTAATTGGTTAACTGGAATCCAAGAGTAATACTATGGTCAAGCCCTTTATTCAACTGACTCCTCCTACCCCCATGCCCCTCCCTGACATCCCCACCTACTTCTGAGACCAAGGGCAAGAATGGCAGATCAGGTTTTACCAGAAGCTACCATATGGCAGAGCTCCGGGCAACAAGACTATTTCAAGACTCTATAGATGGTATAAAAATTAAAGCATGGTTTCTTATACATTTACTATAGTCTTTCCAAAAGGGGAAAAAAATCAAGTAAGGAAATAAAATAGTGAGCACATTATACCAATACCTGTATCTGAATAATTGAAATCAGAGCAGTCCCAGAATGCCCCTTCCAGCCAGGATAAATGGCTGACGGTCACGCCAAGCCATCCTAGGGGGCAAGAATCCATGAAAAGGGCCTCCTCCCCCTCACAGGCCACCACAGGGACTATTCCTGCATGACCCTCAGGCCACATCTGGAACAGGTGGGCACACCACTGTCCCTGACCTCTGCTTCCCTTTTCTGGCGCCCTGCCCCCCATCTATCAGCAGCTGCCTCAGCCCTGTGGCCCCCAGGCTCCAGCAGCTCCCCAGGCAGGAGTGGCTTCCTCTCCTTCCCCACCCCACCTATCCTTCTCGCAACAGGATTCCTTCCCCAGGTTTCCTGTGGAGCCTGGCATTTTTTGTTTGTGTTCGAAGGAGGAGAAAGGAAAGGAAGAAATTTATGGTGGAGCCACAACCTCCAGGAACGCACCCCCCTGCCATCCGCTATCCTGCACGCTGGGGCAAGGAGAGTGCCCCCGAAGGAACTGCACCCCTGCACCAGTGCCTTGGACAGTGGGGATCAGAGAGCTCAAATGGGAGGACCCGGTCCTACCCTCCCCTTCACCTCTACAGTGCAGCTCTAGGTCCTTCTTTCAAAATACTAACTTCAACCTTGAAATGGAGCACCCAGCAGGGAATTTAGAACAAAGCCTTAGCTCCAACTGAAGGAGAAGAGAGGAAGTAATTTGCAGGATCGGCCCCTCCATGCTGCACGGGAGCACTTCCCAGATGGTAATCCTCCTTGAAACCTCTGCCAAGTGCTGCCTGGAAGAGCAGAAGTAGTGACAGAGACATAGAACACACAGGCTTGGCCTGCAAGGCCTGTCCCTTGCTCCCCAGTCACAGTCTTCAGCCTGTTACCCCTTGAATCAACACTGCAAAGGGGAACGCAGAGAAGGGCCCTAGAGCAAAGTCAGGAAGGTTTGACATTTTTCCAATCACAAGTCTCCAAACGGATTAGAGAGTTGAGTGAGCCAGAAAATGGCTGGCAGTTTCAAAGACCAGGGTGGTTTTGTATATCATACCGTACACTATTATGTCTTCTGCATCAGGCTCTTTGGGAATGAACAATTACAGAGCAGGCAACAGCGACACCTGCTGTTCAAATCCGGTAAGGCGCCACCAGTATCCAGAATCCTCACCATACACTGCATCGCCTACCCTAGAGTCCACAACCGCCACCAAGATCCAGCTCCTGTTATCTATTTGATGTTTTGGTATTACTTGCTTTCAAATACGTTCCCATTTGCGAATTAAGGACTATTTTGTTCTAGTTAACATTCTCTGATCAATGTTTTTTACCATATTCTTAGCACAGCAGTTTTCAGAGAATATAACACAGACAAAGCATAAATTGTCAAACAGTATTAAACTCCTCGTAGCAAAATAAAGGCATAGAAACCTCAATGAATAGTTTGTGTAGCTGATAAAAGGGCAGTGTTATGACTTGAACTGCATCCTCTGAAAAGATGTTGAGGTCCTAACCCCTGTTCCTGTGAATCCTGTTTGCAGATAGATGATCAACATAATATGAGGCCACGGTGTGGGCCTTAATCTAATGGAACTTTTGTCCTTAAATAAAGAGGAAATTGGGACACAGAGACAGACGTGCCACAAAAGAAGACCAAGTGAAGGTGTAACAGGGTTGTCCCCAGGAAAGGGGGGAGTTCCAGAATCCCAGTTCTGCCCTAAGTGGGTGGAGCTGAGCAGGGAAAGAAGATTCTGCAGAAAGGAGGACAGAAGGGAGGGAGGAAGAAGGAGGCAGGATGGAGAGCAGCAAGGAGACCTGGAGGAGGCACGTGGAGCAGAGGGACATGTGAAGAAGCTGCGCTTGCTTCTTGGTCCTGGACTGGTTGGAACAGATGTGGGTGAGAGACCCGTGGGGAGGTGAACAATGGCAGCTTTCATCTTGGTTTTAATTTTGCTCTTTTCCTCCTGGATTTGTCTGACCCTTTTCTATGGGTCTCTACTGAAAGGTCCTTTGGACCTGTGGCAGGCTTTTGGGCCTTGCTTTGGGCCAATCCTATTTGGCTGGACTTTTACCCTCAAGGAGATGGGTAACTTTGGATGCTTGACTTATTAGTAATTATGTTCTCTGTCCTTTCTGTATTGTTCCCTAATTGTATTAAAGTTCCTTTCCATTAAAGGTCTTATATGTTTGTCTTAATGCGGCGGATGGCAGAACCCATTCAGAGAGGGTAGGTTTGGGGGTTCTGGGGTGCTCCTCTCCCTGCCCTGTAACAAAGGCAGAGATAAGGGCAATTCAGCCACACACCAAGAAAAGCCAAAGATTCCTAACAAGCCACCCGTTGTTACCAGGGAGGAGTGGGGCAGACGCTCTTTCCAGAAGTCAACACCTAGGCCTCAGCCTTCTCAAGAACTGTGAGACATAGATTTCTGTGACCCTAAGCCATCCAGTCTGTGGGACTTTGTCATGTCGCCCTAGGAAACTGGTACAGGCACTAAATATAGTTGGAAGAGTCTGTTTACATTGTAGACTCGGTTGGACAGAAGCATTTGTAACACAAGCAAAAATTCTAAGTGTGGTCTAATCCCACTTACCAAATATGACTTTAAAAAGCTCATGGTTACCCAGCAACTTACTCACCCAGCGCTCTGTCTGTAGAGCAGGAGGGCTCATCACCTCACAGTCGAAATGCATCCCTCTGAGCTTGCACATGTGCATACAGCCTGTAAATCAGAAAGGTGACAATGACACATGGTTATCACAAGGACTATTACTCTTCCTTCACCTGACTCAGGCATGGATATAGTGGTCAGTCCCACTCAGAAGAAGGTCACTTATGGGACCCCCACAACTACATAGCTCTATGCCTTGTGGGCTAACCTGTAGGGAATGCACCAGTGAGCTGTTTCTCTTTTGTGAGTACTTGGGATTGGCCAGGAGGAGACACCAGCAGGATATCAGAGGGCAGAGCGAGAAGTCAAGTTTTTATTCCCCTGGCTTCTTCCCTGGTGAGTCATGAGGAGCAAAACATATTGTCTATAAAAGGCATAAGCTACTATTAGGTAACTGTCCCCCTACAACTACCTCTCAGGGCTCTAGAAATTTCAGCCTGTCTCTTTAGGGTTAGACTATATCATCTCCCTGGAAGGCCTAACCCCAGGGGTCTGCACTAAATATGATGGACTTGCTTTAATTCCTGTCCCATCTTGGTAAATAATCCTTTCAGCAAACCCTCCTCAAAGTATACAGTCCAAACATGCCACCTTTTTCCAGCCAGAACTCTGATTCAGTAGTTTGTTATGAAAGTGGGCCTAGGAAACAGCCTTAAAATGCAATGGGGGAATGTTCTGCTCATGTACAGGCAATTCATGGCTTGTGGTGGCATCAAGATCACCTGAATCATTCACCGTTGCATGGGATGAAGGACAGGTAACGTGAAGGACGCTGGGAAGTCAAATGATGTGTCCCTTCTTCGTTAACAGTGACGACAGTGATCATCGTTGGTGAAAAAAAGTGAACTCGATCATTTGCCTCCCATCAAGAGATAGGGCTATTTCTCCACTCTTACTCTGTTCTGAGCAATCTTTTGCTTTGGTTGTTGGGGTATTAAATGTGAGAAGCAGAAGCTGCAGGAGAACTTGTGCATTTGTGATTTTTCCTTCTCTTTGCTCTTTGGCACCCCTTCCGCTAACATGCGAGGACACCTGGGCACCACCCAGAGGATGAGACCCTAGTCATCCCACGCACCTTCATGCACCCAGGGAAGGCCCAGGCATGCTAGTTGGGATCATCCAACCCCAGCCAAGCTGCTCAGGCCAGAAAAAAAAAAAAAAAAGACCAGCTGACCCAAAGAATTGTGAGCAAATAACATGATTGTTTTCTTATGTTTGGGAATGACTTGTTATACTTCAAGGCCAAGAGAGAAGTAATTACAGAGTTTGTATGGTTCACTGACTTTCTCCAATGGAAACAGTGTGCAGAGGGAAAAGGAGATATTGAAGACCATGCGCAGTCAAGAGAGAACAGAACTGGGAAGTCTGCAGCTTCTATAGCAGCTTCGAAGGGATCCTGAAGCTTTGCCTGTTATCATTGGCAGATGTGGCTGGAAGCCAACACCTGCTTGTGGGGTTGCTAACGTACAGCAACAAATAAATACTCAAACCTACCAGGTGTCTCAAACTAACTTTCAGAGTGTGGCTCCCACGCCAGTGGCTGCAGTGTCAGCTGGGAACCTGCTAGAAATGCACAGTGTCGGGCTCTACTAGAGCCCTGTTGAATCAGACCATCTGGTGGTAGGACTGAGTAACCCCGTTTCAGCAAGTCGGCAAGGAGATTCTCATGCAGGCTAGTCTGAGAACCATCACACAGTGACTGTCCATGAGACGTAAGTGCTCATACACTGCTGCTAATTCTCTTCTATCCTATTACCGGAATGTGTCTCCAAGTCTAAGAGAATTAGACTCCAAAGTAACTCACATAAAAGATAGCAGGCCTGCTCTGACCTCATCAGTTAGTGCCAGGGATCCAAGGAGCACTCTATTTTCATTGTGGATTTTTATTTTTATTATTTTAAGAGCTGGGGTATAGGCCATAGGAGTGGGGGAGGTGAGAGGATTCATCAGAGACAGAGTGGGGAGCAGAACAGGAAGACTGACTGAAACACACTGCTGAGGGGAGCAGCGGGCGAGGCAGGAGAGGTCTGCTGTGCCCTGTGGGTCCCCTCCCTGGCCGGGGATCAAACGCACGCAGCTGTGCCACGGATACTTCACAGTGCAGTGCTTGACCTCTTGTGCCACTAGGGAGGCCCTGTTGGATTTAATATATGCATTTTTATTAATTTAATTCTGAATATGCACAGGAGATATTCTGGCTCAGAGACAGATTAGTTATTATAGTCCACAAAATAATAATGACTGTGCCATCTCCCTTTTCCCTATGCCTTACTTATGGGCCAATGTGATGAAGGCCACATGGAAAAATCTCCCATGGTCGTGGAGGATCTCCATAGTCAAGAGACAGTGAACAATGGATTTTCCCCTTTACATAAAGAATAGGGGTAGCTGTCCCTTCCCTCCTTTCCAGGAGGGAGGAAAAGCCTTTGCTCCTTGGAGATGGGATGGATAGCACCGTGGGTTATCATTCTTTCTTCAGAATCTGAGAGACAAAAGACCACATAACTGTGTGCATTTGTGGGATGTCTCCAAGGTCCTGGACCTTAAAATGAAGGTCCTTAAAATCAACAGGAGCTGGGTATAGTCCTCCAGTCTTCCTGGCATTTTGGGGTTAAACCAGGGAAATAGTCAGAGCTGTAACCATCTGGTCTTCTTGGGAGATACAAGAAGTTTCTAATGAAACGTTTGGATTAGAGCAATCAACTAGACAAATGGTTATAGATCTAATCCTCATGACATATGAAGGTTAAAATATTGCCAGGACAAATAAAGCAGACCCTTTCTATCTTTATGTCATATGCATTAATGTGTCTCAGGAGGTTAGGACTTTTTATGAGGAGCACTGAGAAATCTAGAAAAGATTCATTTCCCCACAAATACAAGTGAGGTCATTCTCACTAAAACCACAGGGTTCAGAATATGAAATGGTGGTCGCCCTCAAAGCAAGATTTAGGGACTATCAGCAAGATAAAAGGGAAACAGGGACTAAGGAGGTTGCCAATAAGTGCTCATAACTAGGGAAGAAATCTCCCAAACCAAATCCAGCACCAGGTTGAATGACGAAACACTAGGTACATGAAGTCAGAAACCCCCTCATCACCACCATCACTGAACATTACTCTGGAGTTCTTTTAATGAAATTATTTTTTAAATATGTCTTAAACACTGGCAGGAGGAAGTAACAAAATTACTATATTTGGTATATCATTGTTCTTCAAAAAGTTATCAAGTGAGAAGCTACCAGTTGAGAAAATTCAACAAAGTGGCTTATTACAATAATTCACAACTTTTCTACAGAGGAAAAATAATGGAAAATTAATGAAAGAAAAGATTCAGTAGACAACAGTTTCAACAACAAAGGCTACTGTGAAATAGGCATACCTTTGAAAAAGAAAAGTTTAAGATTCCTGTAAGGAATATGAAAGAAGAAATAAGAGAAAATGGCTTGCTTGTGAACAACCATAAAAGCACTACATTAAAAATAAAAATAATATTGAGCATTTATTCTGTATCAGGCACTACGACATCCCTATGAGATAGGTACAAATGAGGAAACTGAGTCCACAAAGATTAAGCAATTTAGCCAGGAGTCACACACTCTGGCAATGAAACGCCAAAGCCATATACTTAGTCACTATGTCACAGAGCCTCTCAGTCTCAGAAAGAAGACATGAGTGAATTTTTCTGTACCTTGTAGAAAGGCTTTTCAAAGGAATATATAAAATTCAGAAACCATAAGAACAAAGATTGATCAAATCAACTATACAAAACGTTCTGTATTAAAGGACTAACTAAAAGGATAACTGAGAAAAAATATTTGCAACACAGATGACAAAGGATTCACTTACTTTATATTCAAGTACTTGCAATTCTGTAAAGAAAACTTGTAATCAATTAGAAAATTGGGAAAGGAGCATTCCAACAAAGAAATCCAAATGGCTCATAATTAAAGGCATGGAATTAGGATAATGAGAAACCACTGTTCTTTACCTTACATATTGACAAAATATCTAAAGGTTAAAAAAAATACAAGGTTAGCAAGGATGTGGAAATGTGTACCTTAATATATTGTGTGAATTACAGCGACCGTTTAAAATATAATTTGGCAATATTCTATCAAATATAAAATGCAGATAACCTTCGGACATATCAGTTCTACATCAAAGAATCTACATTCCACAATAATCAGAGATGTATAGGAAGATACTGCTGAGACAATGGTTGGTTAGACAAAAGAGCTAGAAGCAATTTTCAAGCACATTATTTAGAGGACTGAGGAAGGAGAACATTGAAAGCCTAAATACTTTGATTCAACCTTAATTAAAATTACAGTTAAAACTATGTACCATATGTTTCAATGGTATTATAAAACTTTCAGTGAAAATGTTGCTGATATAAGTGATTTCTCTCAGTGAAGTTCTAGAAGCCATGTCTGTTGCCTAAAGAAGGAAATTTTAGAGGATATTTATCAACTAGTTACTGGAACATTAAACCATGTCTATGCTTATGCTGTACCTTGTGCAGATAAAACAATTTCTGCCAAAGTCAGGGCACTGCCAAGAACAAAAAATTTTCCTAATATTAATGATTTGTTTGCCTAGTTCTCCATCAAAACCATTGCCCTGTAACTTTCAAACCGGGTGTTTGTTGCTGGAAGCTGCACATGAATGTTAGTTTAGAGGAGGCCTTTGTTCTCTTGCAAACTGTGTTTGCATAAGTGGCTGAACTGCTTATCAAACTCAGACACTTAACCACTAACGATGACCCCATGGCTCTTGAAATAATAAACAAACCCACATGAAAACTGTGAAGCTTCTCTTGGAGTTAGAATGCATCTTTAGTTTGGCTTTTTCCTTTCGCTGGCTTATGTAAGTAAAATAATCTTTACATGGTGTTAATATCAGATTCGTTATTTGAAACACAGATCAAAACATATTGTCTGAGAAAAGAGGGCCTGTTAAAAGAGTCACCAGCCCTGAGATGAGCATATCTGATCTAACTGGTCTGGATGGGCCTAAGAATGTACAGTGCTAACAAGTTCCCTGGTGAAGGTGGTGGCCTGGGGACCACTGCCTTAAAGGCATGCAGTAGCTCTCTAGACAATGATATAGAAATATTCCCCAAGATGCAATAGATTAAAAGAACAAAGAAGAGATTGACAGGTCTGAGTCACTTGCTTATGTAAACAAGTAACATTTTCCAGGCTGGGGAAATGGCTGGAAAAAAATAAGAGGCAGGTCATGTTTTCTCCAGGCAGTGGGCCAGGGTGGGAGAGAGATTATAAATTTTTTATTGCTGCTGCCATTTCCTACATGCATGTATTAGATTAAAAGAGTAAAATAATATGTTTTAAAAAACCAAAACAGGGCCCTCCCTGGTGGCGCAGTGGGTTAAACAACACACTATGAAGCAAACCTCAGCCACTGCAACACGAGTTCGATCCCTGCTGCCGACCAGGGAGGGGACCCACATGGTGCACAGACCTCTCCTGCTGTGCCCACTGTTCCCCTCAGCAGTGTATTTCGGTTGACCTGCCTGTTCTGCTCCCCACTCTGTCTGTGGTGAATCCTCTCACCACCCCCACCTCTGGCCTGTACCCCAGTGCTTGTATGCATAAATAAATCTTTAAGGGCCTCCCTGGTGGTGCAGTGGGTTAAACAATGCACTTTGAAGAAGACCACAGCGTCTGCAGCATGAGTTAGATCCCTGCCTCCAGCTAGGGAGGGGACCCACATGGCACAGCAGACCTCTCCAGCCACGCCCGCTGCTCCCCTCAGCAGTTTATTTCAGTCGATCTGCTGTTCTGTTCCCCACTCTGTCTCTGGTGAATCCTCTCACCCCCCACACCTCTGGTCTGTACCCCAGCTCTTGTTTGCATAAATAAATAAATCTTAAATAAAATAAAATAAAAAACCAAAACAGTACAAGTGACTGTTGGGTCTGCCACTGATGGAATGTTCTATGGAATGCCTCGTCTAGCAGAGAGTGCCAGGCTCAACTGTCAATTCTTATCCTGTATGGTGCCCTGGCCTGGGTGAACCTAAGGAAAATGTGCAAGGCACTAGCCGGTTCACTTATCACCCTTTGAGAGCTAGAGGGCCCTCTGTGGGGGTGGACACAAACCAGCCAGAGTGGCAGGGTCAGGCGAGGAGCTGACTCTCCTACCTCCAAAGGGCCTGGCGTCTGCAGGCCTGCCAGAGAGAGTTGCAGATGAACCACCATCTCTTCCCGAGCAAGGGAAGGAAAAGAAACTGCTGCTGACGTGGGAGTGGGAAAAGGGAAGGGACGATGGTGCAAAGGCTGCTTGGGAGTTGCAAGGGCTGGGGGTTGGTGGTCTAGCGTCAGGAGGGAGGGGGTTGAGGGTGGCCAGCAAAGTTCTAGTAAGAGTCTCCAGTTGCCCATCCCTCAGTTTACTTTCTGGGACTGGCTCTGGTGGGGACTAGGAGGGAGCACCTCACAGAAGCACCTGCACCATGCACCAAGGCACTTAGTTAGCACCAGAGCTAGAGGTACAGCACCCAAAGGGCACCTGAGTGGGAGGGAGGTAGGAGGAGACCTCTCCTCTCCCAAACCACAGCCCTGAGCACAGCCAGTATGTGTGACCGCCACTTCTGATTTTCACTTTAGGTCCTGGGGACACAGCACTTTGAGGTGTTCCCAGCACTTTGCTTCGCCAGCATGAAGGGCAACTGAGGAGTCTGTGACTCCAAGGTCAGGCTCTCCAAGTCATAATCTTTGCTTCCTGGCTCCAGAGGCTTCTGAGCATCAGGAGACATTGTGAAACACAGATTTTGAGGAGGTGTCCTGATATAGAGCTGTGAGGAACAAATGTCAGTGGTGCCCCCAAATGATTCTGCTGCCCTTCATATTTTTCTGGTTAAAGGAGTGTTACCAGGGCTCACCCTGGTCACGCAGTGGGTTAAGCAATGCACTATGGGGCAAACTGCAGCCCCTGCAGCACGAGTTTGATCCCTGCCGCTGGCCAGGGAGGGGACCCACATGGTGCAGCAGACCTCTCCTGCCTCATCCGCTGCTCCCCTCAGCAGTATGTTTCAGTCAAATCTGCCTGTTCTGTTTCCCATTCTGTCTCTGGTGGGTCCTCTCATCCCCCGCACTTCTGGCCTGTACCCCAGTCCTTGTATGAATAAAAAAAAAAAGAAAAAAAGGAGTGTTACCAGCTGACAATAGCCTTGGCCTTGCAGAAACCCATATGAAGCATCTTACTTGGAATTGATAAACCTCAGAACCTGCTTACATCATGCCAAGTGCCTGCTTTCGTATAAGCAGTGCTAAAATTATTTGTTCCTCTATGTGGTCCAGCCTTCCTGGCAGTTAGCTTGGTATCATGTGATTAACTTATGGTCAATGGGAGACAAGCAGAGAAGTCCTAGGCCAGTGTCTTACAAATATTCCATGGGATTCTGTATCTCTCTATTCCCTCTCCAATGTGACTTTAGAAATCACATGCCCCAGGAAGTAAACTTATAAGATGGAGGAGGGCTGTCTGATTCTATTAGACGTTAAGTTAATCAGCAATATTTTTTCTTACAACCTTGCCATTTGCAACAATATGGGAGAGTATTAAACAACATGGATCGAGGGTATTGTGCTTAGTGAGGTAAGTCAGAGAAAGCCAAATGTTGTATTTATGCGTATGTGGTATATTAAGAAAAAAATACAAAACAAATGGATGAAGTAAAACAAAAGCAAACTTTAGATGCTAAAACCAACCAGTGGTTACCAGAAGGGAAGGGGCAGCAAGGTGGGTAAACTGGGTAAAAGAGGAGAATCGGACGCTGAAAGCCAGAATTAGACTTTTAGTGGTGAACTGACTGTAGTATATACATGTTGGTTTTTAAGGGCACACACCTGAAACTTACATGTTATAATGCCATAAAATAAATAAATAAATGAATAAATAAACGTAAATCTAATCTTTTTTCTGTGTTAAATAACGGATCTGGGGATTTTTTGGTCACTGTGGCATAGCTTAGGCTATCCTGACTTATACAGTGACTCCATTTCCCATTCTTCTAGGTCCACACAAGAGCAACTGTAACTTGTTGCTAAGACCTCATTGTGATTGCGGCAAACATCACAGCTGCAGAAAAGCAGCTGTGGAGGGGGTGAGCCCTCACCACTCCTCTCACATTTCTCGTGTCCTAATCTATTTTGTAGTTACAACAGAAGAGATTGGAGAAAATGAAAAATTCTACCTGTGACACTGATTCTGTACAAACAGTACTCGTGACAGACCGAAGCTGACCAACCATCTCTCGCACCTCGTTTTAGGCAAAAGTTCGCATAGCCTCACATGGCTTCCTTGCCCAAGTTGCAATGTATCTCCACTTTCATACCCTTCCTCTTTCCCTCTCTCACACACAGGGGCGGGCAATAAAGAAGGAAGAACGGTCAAGTTCTCTGTCACAGCAATGAACATATATGCTTTAATTAATGTGTTGCAGGAGCCCTGCTAGACACCACACACATTTAGCAGGGAACCCCCTTACTCTTTGTTATTATCCACGAACAGAATATTAAAAATTTCATGATGATCAAGGCGAGAGAGGGAGGACGGGACTGGTACGACAAGTCTTACCTACTAGGTGGCAGGTGGCAAGAGAAGACGTGCCTCTGAGCCCTGGCCTGTGTCACTGTGTCCTGCCCCCTCACCCCTCACCACGGGACAAAGTCCAAGACCCTCCAGTCGATGTCCCAAACCTCAAGTTGTACCAAACCCTGCACACTCTATGGTTTTTCCTGTACAAATATACCGTGAAAAAGTTTAATTGGTGGAATAGGCACATAAGAGATGAGCAATAATACTAATAACACAATGGAACAATTGTAATAATATACTGCAGTATCAGTTGTATTGAATGTGTCCTCTCTCTGTCAAAATACTATTGTATGTAATATTTTCTTACTGCTGCAACTGCAACCTCAGAAAACAAAACAGAGGTGGGGGGGTCTGCAGGGGTAGGGACACAAGACAACTGTTTTCGTGATGTGTCAGAACCTCCAGGAATCCTGTGAGCGAGCATCGGAATATGATGAACTGAGAAGTCATCATACTGAGAAGTCCATACTGAGAATACTGAGAAGTCCAGGGAAACTGGATGTGGACTCTCTGTTCAGGAAGGATCAAAAATATTTTCAGAAGCATTTCTGTTCTTTGGATTTTTTCATATCCCCAAATAGTCTTTGACTCATTTAAGAACCTCAAGTCATTCTGAGAAGCTACCGAGAAATTTTCAGAACACGTTTCCCTCTGACCCGATCCTTGGCCTCCCTGGACGCTCCTCATTCGTGTGTACGTCAGGAAGAATGTTCCTGAGCCTCTGTCAGCTCTGCCGCTCTGGGAGACTCATGGGAGCCCATCAGTCATCAGGAAGGAGCCGAGGGCACTTCCAACTTCTGACAAAAGCTGGGGAAGGATGGAGCAAGATTCTCCCGTCCCATCACTCCCCTGCTCTGGTCCCCAGAAACCTCACCCTTCCTGGAGCCTCAGCGGCCAAGTGAGTAATGATGAGAACTTGTTAGCTGACCAGTGAGTTCCCCTTGAAGACCATGTGGATGAAAGCCAAGACTGTGAATCCGGGCAGTGCTCAGAATGATTTGCCCTGACGCTGGGGACATGCAATCTGTGTCTCACCCTGCCAGGGATGTTCCATATTATTCTGTTTCAACTTACCATGATTCGTGTCATCACTATAGGAACTTGTTACTTTAACATATTTTATGGTGCTTCATTTTTTCATTTTACTTGTGCACCAAATCACCAAATAATGATTGGTGTTAATGTTAAAAGTTGAAACAAACAAATCCTTAAGTATTAGAGCACTGCTAAATTCACTATCCATCTTATTAAACTTCATTATACTGAGCTTAATCTGATACTTTCTACACAATGGAAACGAGACTACTTCCATTCTATTGCAAAATAGAATAATTTTATTACTAATCACTGAATAATAAATAATTTTCCATGAATAATCCACTGAATATTCCAAAGATATTTTCTATAGATTATGTGACAACAGTTTTTACGATGAAAATTTCTTTTGTACAAATATGAACTTTAACATATGGATAGATTAAGGTATTACACATACCATGATAAAACACTAAACTAGTGCATTATTTTTTCCCTACATGTCAGAAATATTTCTTGAATTGAGATTAGAAAGTAGAAAAATGAACCATGAATGAACAAAGTGAAGGGCAATTACTTGGGGACTTGAATATACATTTTTTGGAAAATACAAGAAATACCACAGGGAAAGGCAAAGAGTTGCAGAAGCCCTGGCTCTACGCCTGGAGTAGGGCAGCTACAAGTCATGGGTGCGCACATGCTCCCTTTCTGTCACTGCTACTGAAGAACAGTAAGGAAGGCAAGCAGAGAAAAAACTCTTATGAGACCATTATCCTGAACGTACTTTCTTTAACCCCGGTACATAACCATGTCATTTGAATATTACACAATGGAATTCTTGTTGAAGATTATTCATCTCTGAAAAGTAATTTTCATTTTCTGAAGAGTAGATAGGTAGGAAGTTTTGAGAAACATTACACTCAATTTTTCCAAAGGGCAGAAAAGTATCATTAGATCATTGTTATTTTATTCTACTTTGCTACAGTCCTTTTTTCTTTTTTAAGATTTATTAATTTATGCACACAAGAACTGGGGTACAGGCCAGTCATGGAAGGTGGGAGGATCCACCAGAGACAGAGTGGGGAGCAGAACAGGCAGACTGACTGAAACACCCTGCTGAGGGGAGCAGTGGGTGAGGCAGGAGAGGTCTGCTGTGCCATGTGGGTCCCCTCTTTGGCCGGGGATGGAACTTGCAAGGCTGTGCCACAGATGCTTCACAGGGTGGTGCTCAACCTGCTGCACCACCAGGGAGGCCCTGCTATAATCCTTTTTTAAAAATTCTGTTATAAAGTCTTTGTGGATGAATTAAAAAAATAAATAACAACCCTGATGCGTGAGTCTCCACAGAAGACTAGCAGAAGGCATTAGAGATCTCAGAAATACAAGGAAAAGAAACTGCTCACCAATGGCAAGTCTACATACTCAAAAGTGAAATCGTACTTGAAACTACACAACTGGCAATTCTGTCGAGAGATGACACATAAAAGAATATCAATGAGCTTCTGTTGGACACATAGGAATAACTGAATTGAAGCAATATCTAATGAGCAGAGAATTGTCCACAACATTTCTTGGCTGTGATGTTGTGTATTATCTTTATCTGGCAGAAATAAGAACCAACTTTGATAATATTATGATAGCATATGTACAGGAAAATTAAACATTGATTCCAAATAACAGTTCGCTTTGTTTAGGGGACAAAACATAGAAGACTGAAAAAAAATAACAGATGTGATGAATTAATTAATTTTGAATAAAGCATTTAGTTATAACTGGATGCAAAGCCTAGTGCAAACTTTATAGAACAAAAAATAATTATCATTATGTTCTTCAGTTCCCAAATGCAAAACTAGCCCCCTCTGAATAACTCTGACCCCCCCCAAAGTTGTCTGACATAGGTCATAGGTTATTGCATGTTCTCTGTAATAACTTATAAAAGTCACATTTAAACAAAACACAATTTGAAATCCAGGAATACTACAATGCTAATGTATTATAGACACAGAAAACATAATGAATTCCACAAGAAAATCCTCTAAAATACTTCTAAGATACTGTTTCTTATGTGTATTCACTTGATGGTGAATAATACAGCAAAAATCTCTTGATACCTTGAGTTTATAAGAGATTGCCCAGGATCTTCACAGCTACATGAAATACAGAATGTCATTAAAAATTAAATTTAATCAAACCTAAATATGACCCCACTTTCATAGGCATAATAGAAAGGTTGAGTTGAAAGCCCACCATGCACTACTTACTTTTTAAAACTGCTGATGATGTTATTGGTAGAAGAGTTCAGAACAAAAGCATACTTCTGGAAATATCAACTCTAAAATTTACTTAGCACTAACTTTAGATGACACAGCCAGTAAAATTAGGGATTCAGGGCAAAGGATGCACGAGCCAAATTCGGTGTGCTTAGGCTCTTGACAGCATCAAAGGAATTAAAATCTTTGAAGAAAGCCCTTGATTATTTTGATCAAACAGCTGTCAAAGAATCTAAACAAATTATAGACTACCTTGCTTTCACACCAACTTCTTCACTATTAAAAATAAAACACATAAGAAAGAGAACGATCTTCAACTAAAAATCTAAGGATCGGATCTTCCATAACCCCAAACCAGATTTTAAAATCTTTTTTTTTTCCTGAGATATAGTAATTTCATCATTTGAAGAGAGATTTTCAATACTGAATATTACAGAGAGCCCAGGTTTCTAGATGATTTGCAAATGAAAAAATTATGCTAAATATAATCTATTTTAATTATATACAAATTTGCTATTGAAATTAACTTAGAGTAATTGAAAATCTAATTAAACTGAAATTAAAATAATTATTGAAATTAACTTTAGGCATAGCAAGAGATGTATCTTAATGGATCACCAACGGGTGAGGAACCAAAAACCTTAAATTGTTTTCTAGCGTCTAGTCTTTTTAAGGCATTACAGTTTATTTACAATAATAATTCATCAGGAATTTCCAAATCTTTTTGAAACTTTCAGGAGCTAGTTTACTGGTCAGTGGGAGATACAGTCAGTAGGCAATACAGCCTCTCAAAATTAAATTTTATTTTAAAAATGACCTAACTTTATGTTATACCTGAGGATTATAATGTCACAGAAAGATTACCAAAAAGATGGCTCTATTTGGTAATAAAGCAATTACGCTACAGAAAATGAGACACTGGAGCAAGTGTTGAAACTTCCAGAAGATACTGGTTTTGTTATGACAAACGACTTTTAAAACAGGGTTACTTTATAGTGATAGTGAATTCCTAATATTCTCATAAAAATTACAAGTTTTCTATTTCTGTCATCAATAATTAACTTATCTCATATTTATAGAATTAATGCTATAAAACTTATTATTCTATTGCTGAAATAATTATTAAAACATTAAAATATAACAATTACAAGCATTTTACTTGGGTAAAAGTAAGAGCACCCACACTGGCAGAGCCAAAAGCACCTAGTAGCCAAAGCCACTGTGTACCAGCAGTTCTCAATCCCACCAAGTCTGGCCAGGAGATAAACCCTTAGAGTGTCTTTCTTTTTTAATTATTTTTTTAAAGATTTATTTATTTATGCATACAAGAGCTGGGTTACAGGCCAGAGGCGTGGGAGGTGAGAGGATTCACCAGAGACAGAGTGAGGAACAGAGCAGGCAGATGGACAGAAATACACTGCTGAAGGGAGCAGCGGACAAGACAGGAGAGGTCTGCTGTGCCATGTGGGTCCCCTCCCTGGCCGGGGATCAAACTGATGCTGCTGTACCGCGGATGCGTCACAGTGCGGTGCTCAACCAGGGAGGCCCCTAGAGTGTCTTTCTTAACATCTCATATGAGGAGGTCCCGCTGATCTTTAACCTCTACTGGTTTCCCCCATCGCCGCCACCAGGATTTGAAAGAAGGGTCTAACTGAATGTGATCTATGATTTCATGTAGCTACAAAGATGTACTGTATAGACAGCCCCCAACTTCAGGATGTTCAATCACAATTTTGGACTCTGATGGTGCGAACGCTATCTTCGGACTCAGGAGAAACTGAAGTTTGAATTTTGAATCTTTCTCTGGGCGACAGACGTGCCAAGGAATGCTCTGGTGAGGCTGGCCAGCGGCAGTGCTCCCCAGGTCACAGGATCAGAGGCTAAGCCACTTACTCTGCAGGGTGCTGAACTGCCCACATTACATTTTTTGACTCACAATCTTTTGAACTAATGGGGGAGTAATCCCATCGAAAGTTGGGAAAGATCTGTATGTGTGTTTGTGTCTTTTTCTTCTAAAGCAACTAACACTTGACACCTCTAAAAAAAATCAAGGCCCATTATTTTAGGCAGCAGGACTGGTTCTCGAAATGTATCATGCGCTAGATTCACCTAGAGGGCTTGTTAAACCGCAGATGCCTGGACACGCACGCGTTTCTAATTCAGCAGGTCTGGAGGAGGGTGCAGGATTCGCATTTCCACGCATATCGGGGGTGCTGTTACTGCTGGCCTGGGGGCCACATTAAGAGAACCACTGCTTTAGAATTCCCGCAGTGACTATATTCAGTAGACTCATCCCGGCAGAGCCCTGCGTATCAGCCGCACCGCCTTTGCCAGTAGAGGGCAAACTTATTCCAACATGTAGCCTCTCTCTTTCTCAGTAGGTGGCAGCACCTGCATCCGAATCTCCACATACCACTCTCCCGTAAATCAGAATAAAACCTAATCACAAACGCAAGATAAGAAAGCCACAGTGGTTTTTCTCTATTCTTTCTTTTCTTTCAAATCGCAACTTGGACAATAAGCTAATCTTGAAAAATACTCAAAATTTCCAAAGGCAGGATGTGAAGAGCAGTACGTGAGAAAGCAGTAGGTTCCTCCATGCAGGGCAATGGCTCAGAGCAAACAGTGTCTGTGTTATCCAGGACTCCGTGAAACAGTGCCTGGAAGCCAACGTCCCACTTAGGCAGGCTAATTCCCCACTGGCCCATGCGTTCCTGGTTCACTATGTGAACAATGAGGGCTCCTACCTAAACCTGCAGAGAGTACATCCACTGATGGATGTAAGAGCCAGTAACTCCTTAACTCACAGAATAGTTGTCCAGATTATCAGATTAAGATAAATAACATGGAATATTAATGTGTTGATTTTCTAAAAATGAGAATCTATATCTGTGCAAATCAGATTTCAGTTCAAGTTAGATAACTGGCAGAGAACAGGAGCTCGCTGCTGGTGGCCCTCTGACCTGCAGGCTGGCACCCCTGGGTGAGGTTTTGCACTTCTCTGTCCGGTGACTTGGAAATGTCCCTGTGGGAAAGTCCTGGGCTGGATGCTTCAAAATTACCCCAGGACTGCATTAAAAACGCAGGTCCTCGCCCTTTAACCCCATTCTACTGAAGCAGATCTGGGGGTAGGCACAAGCTGCCAGACTTTTAACAGATGTCCCAGCAGACTCCAAGTTTTGGCTGCCTGCGCCTGCGTGTTAAATGAACATAAACGACGCTTACTGGCATGAGACGTGGCTATGTCTGCCTTTCACAAAGTGGTTCTTCCTGTATCCAGGCTCAAAATAGCTGGAGCTGCAGGAGAGCTGCCCTGCTGTGTGTGGGAGCCACTCGCCCCAGCCTGTAGCACCCGAGATGTGGCGGGTCTGTGCTGAGCTGTGCTCGTGCAATAACGCCACCGCAGATGTCAGACTTGGGAGGGGGGAGGAATGTGAAATAGTTTTAAGGTGGCTGCTAGAAAAATTAAATTATACAGGTGCTCATAATCCAATTCTATTGGAGCATGCTAGTTAAGGGACGTAGATAACATTCTCCCCACAAAATGGGAAAAATGTGGAAAGTAAAGGGAGCACCTAGCGGGGCTCAGGGCTCCCAGCATTGTACCAGCTCTCCTGAAAGAAGGCCTTGCACTTGGCTGCTTAGCCTGGAAGAGACAGGTCCCCCGGCCAGCAGCCCCTGCAGAGCAACGAGAGCTTCTCCATGCATGAATTACGTCCACTCTCCAAATCAGGCTAGCTGTTAGCCACTTGTTAGAACTCCAGGGCAGGTTCATACAGGAACAAATAAAACACAACCATGGCGAATGGTTGTTGGTGTGTGTACCTACTGGGGACTGCTCTAGCCTGTGCAATAGCTAAAAATCCCCACAGTTTCAATGGGAAAACTCAATTACCGATAATGAAACAAAACTTGGTTGTTTATTTTTGTTAAGATATGGAGGAATGTGTTTAAATAGCCTCTGCAGTACGAGTCCCCCAAGAAGAAAGGCGGTTTCATCCGCCTGGGGAGTCCCTCTGAGCAGCTGCACTTGTTAGAATTTGTTAGAAATACAAATTCTCAGGTTCCACCCCAAGAATCAGAGACTCTGGGTCTCTGGATTTCGAGCAGCTGAGCAAGTGATCGTGAGAACAAGAAACACTAATCCAGAGAAAGAGAAGGCCATGTGAAGGGAAGTCTAAGCAGTCTACGGAAGTTGCTCTCCAGGCTCTGCTGTCATGGGGAGAGCATGCAGTGAGTCAGGGCCCAGCCTTGGCCACAGGAAGGCCTGGGGTCATAGCAGAAGTTAACTCCCTGCTGTGTGACCCTGGGCTGTTGACTGAACATCTCTGAGCCTGCTGCCATCTGAAGGATGGGAGAAAGACTACACCCTGTGTATATTGTTATTGAGGATAAATGAGCTAACATGGAGAAAAAGTTGGATGTGGTTCCAGATACAGATTAAAGGTTTATTATTAGTTCTGTAAGACATGCATAATGCTAAGAAAAAATAACCGTGAGTGCTAACCTGAGATCATGCTATCTATCATTGTCTTATCTCTGCCCCTAGGGTGCTTGCGCTTTTTATGGAAATGATTTTCCATAAGTAGTCAGTGAAACTACAACAATTTTATCTACTCTCATTCTGGCTTAATTGACTCACTGAAGTTTTATCTCTGGTCTTACTGAATCAGGTCTGATGGTACAATCCTCCCCCACTCGAGATTTTTGAGGTTCCTACTTATAGTGCGGCTTCAGAGGACAGTTTGATTAAGCAAAACTAATTTACCTAGTATTTACGCTCATTACTGGGTGTGTTGCTTTTCTAGGTCTATCTCAGATGCTTTGATACCATGTTTGCTGGCATGACTGTGACTTTGGAATAGGGAAAGATACATCCAGGGTCCAGAAACAACAGAATTGCTTGTAGTTTTTTTTCTTTCCTGGGCCTTTGAAGGGAAGTGCTTACATAGTAGGAAGTATCAGATTCAAAGACCCGAGAAGGGCTTTTTCATCAGCAATTACACGCAACATTGGCTCTCCCCAGCACGTACTTCCAGTCTGGGCAGCTCCCCCATTTGACTAACACGTACCAGAAATGCCAAGGATCAGGTCAAATAGGAATCTGAAGCCAAGAATCCCCTGGCACTCACCTCCTGCCGGTTTCTGCTGTCATCTAGTACT
Organism: Galemys pyrenaicus; assembly: GCA_019455555.1. NCBI lineage: Eukaryota > Metazoa > Chordata > Mammalia > Eulipotyphla > Talpidae > Galemys > Galemys pyrenaicus. Next base: position 3,542,309 of record JAGFMF010011726.1, read on the forward strand.
CCAGCGCATTTACCACTAATGATCTACTTCCAGTACCCTGAGTGTGGTGGTGGATGTCATCGGCCCGAAGCCTTTTTAGCCTATGGGGATCTCCAGTAAGCAGTAAAACCAGGCTTCACTTTTGGAAGGGGGAGCAAAAGCTTCACTTTTGGAAGGGGGAGTGAAAACACACTTGCTGTGTCCTTGGTGCTGGCTCACGGCTGGCAGGAAGCAGAGGGGCAAGCTGGCCTCCTGTCGCCTGCATCTGGGAAGGGCTGGTCTTGGATAAGCTAGGCAGGGAGGGTGACAACTGCCCTGGAGTAGGAGGGAAGCCGAGTTTCCTCTTCTTGGAAAGCTCCAGAACATGAGAAAAACTGAATACATATTCAAGACTTCAGAGTTCCAGCAAGCTGGGTTGTCCAAAGCTGCAGCAGCCCCGTTCTGGGGCGTGGACCATGGAGAAGGCCTATTCACGCTTGTTGGAGAAAGAACTAAGAGACTTAGTGCCTTTCTAGATATGTACTGCTGTGGCATACGGCCCGTAAGCTTGGAGACACTTTTGAATTTCACTACTGACGGCTGTCTTTTTTTTTTTTTTTTTTTTCTTTTTTTTTGATGAGTGCCTTCTTCTAAAATTTATTTCTATTTTTAAAAAATGCTTTATTTTATCAAGGTAACATTGGTTTATTGTATATGACTGTATATGATACAGGGTTATAGGTTCACACCTCTTCAGATAGATGTTACCGCACCACACCCACCACCAGCACTCCGAGTCCTCCACCATAGTCTTGGGGCCCCCTCTCTACTGTGATTCCCACCCCTACTTTCTCCCTCTGGTAGCTGTGATTCTACAGACAGTCAGATTTCCAGGGTTTTGGTTTACTTTTGTCTACACCTTAGTTTTCTCTCTTTATAGTCCTTATATGAGTGAAATTACCTGGTGCTTATCATTCTTCTGAATTATTAGCATAATTGGGGGGTGTCTGAATCAAATCCCATCACATTGTTCAAAAGGGTGTCAACACACAAACTCTTCAACTGGCTTCTGCTTAGGAGGACTGTGTAGATAAGAAGTTACATCCATCTCACATGCAAAGTCCACTTAACTGGTACCGCCTGGATCCATAACTCTAAAACTGCCCCCCGCTTGCACCAAAGAAGGTCAGCGGGGATTGGCTAATCCCTGCCCAAGGCAAAATATTTGAATAACAGCCTGAATGTAAAACATTTGCCACTTCGCTTCCAGAACAATAATTCTTCTGCACAGGAGACCTCATGTAGGTTTCAGTGAGTTGTCACTTAATGTCATAGATAGATTCTTGAAAACTTCAGCTTTAAGTGAAACTCGGTAAAATGAAGCCAGGTCTTCAAATAATGTCATTTCATTCAACATCTGCTGGGATGGTTTTTTTTTCTCATCATTTTATCATGAAACAATGTTGAATGAAATGTTATTTGAGAGCCTGCTGTAAGTACTTCACCTACGTATCACTACAATTAATAAAACAAGGATAACTCTTCTAATACACAGCATCTTTACTTACTGTGTGAGAATCACTGTATCAGGTGTTTCTCACAAGTGATCTCTGATCTTCACATCAGCTCCTCAAGGAACTTATCAAAATGGCTCTTTTGGAGGAGACTGCTGAGACTCCAGGAGGGTGAGCCACACCCGAAGTGACATTGGCTGGGGTCAGGATTTGACCCCAAGAAAGCCTAATTCAACAGCTAGTGCAATCTGCTCCCCATCAAGCCATCCATTATGTCCTGACTCTCATTCTTAGGCTATGTCTCATTTTCATTATGGTAACATAAATATATTACTAATTCAGAAAAAATAAAGTGCATGAGACATGGAATCATTCAGTAAACGAATGCTGAGTGTGTGGGTGGTTTCCCCTCAACCCGTAGACATACCAGAGCCTGGAACCCACAGCCTTGGCGTTGACTCCAGGATCAGCACTCTGGCTGGCATATGGCCTGACCTTGTAGGATCCTATGGAATTAAGGCCTCGGGTGGTTTCATGCCTCCTGCCAATGTTTCCCCAGAACTCAGACTTTGGTTTCCCTTTGTCTCAAACTTACATTGTGATTCCGCTGAGCTTGGTTCCTTCTGGATCCAGTCCAAACCAGAGAGCATGGAGAGGATGCATGAAAGAGTGTTGAAACAGTTCAAAGCTGGATTACTTGAAGTCCTGAACACAGTAGCAACAGTGTGGGGGGCACCGAGGGCTGGGGGTGGCAGCTGAAAGCATTCTGGAGGCCTAAGAAGGTGAAGATGTTGGGGACATGAGGAGAACTCAGTTTTTATTTCCAATGTGTTCCGTGTGACCCCATATATATTTTACTCCTATAAAATTAGGAAACTGAAAAGGAAATATTCAAAACTGGTCTTTAGATTCAAGAATTTGGGGAAAATGGAGACCATGATTGGTTGATTAAACAAATTCCAGGCTGGTTAAAGCCACATGTACCCAGCAAAGATGAAGTGGGTTCATGGTCAGCCGCTCTCTTCCATTCATCACGGCACTCAGCTTGTTCTTCAAACTAGATCCTACTATCCAGATTGCTTTCACGGTCTTTGCTTCTCATGGTAGGAAAAGAGAATCTCTTTTTCTCCTGCAAAATGTCTTGCCTGACGAAGCCCTGATTTCTAAGCCCTGAGTAAAGCGCAGACACAACTTTCACCTGGGGCGTGCAAACAACCCGAGCAGGACACGCCTCCCAGATGCCTGTGCTCCATATTCCTCTCGGAGCCTGCATTAGCCTTACCTCTTGCTGCGGTGGCTGCTCCTACTGCCTCCTCCCTAACCTCTTAACACTGAGGGGCCAGTACTCAGTGCTCTCCTTTCTCTCACTCCTTGGCAACATCGCTCAGCCTTCTGATCTTCCACACACCTGCATGCCAGGAAGTACAAGCTTCTGCCCCAGCCCAGAGTTCCCTTCTGCACAGCAGACCGCTTCTCTGAGTCCCACCTCTCTACCTTCATGTCTGCCGGCCTCCCCTGATGTGATAGGTCTAAAACCGAATGCCGGTCTTCCCCTGAAAGATGCCCCAGGAAGTCTTCCCAAGACCATTAACAGCATCTCCATCCTTCACAGTACACCAGTCCAAGACCATGGAGGAATCCTTGATGTCTTTCCTTTTATGACACCTGACCAGTGAGAATTGCCATTGGTTTCAAAAGACACCCAGAATCAAACTCCTTTAAATTGCACTCTCCATTTCACTCAAAGGAGAAACCCAAGTCTGCACAGTTGTCTATAGGCCTGATGAGCTTTTGTTCTGATCTCAGCTCCTAGCTGATTCCAGCCATACTGGTGTCCTGACTGCGCCCTAAGTACCTCCCACCTTAGCACCCCGACACTGGCTCTTCCCACCTCCTTCAGAACTTTGTTCAAATGCCACCTGCCTGGCCACTGTACTTAACTTACTGGGTTTAACTGTACTTAAACCCAGGCTCCAGATCCTCACACAGCTCTTATCACCTTCTAACCTACTTTGTAATCTATTGATTTGCTTGTTGTTTATTGCCTGTCTTACTCAAAAGAACATTTAGCGGCATGAGAGGGGGGATATTTTTTCTGTTTTTGTTTACTGTGTCCCCGAAGGCCTAGATTCTTACTGGGATGGGGCCACTCACACCTGTGACCTAAGAAAGCCACTCTTCCATGTGACCATGAGTTACGTTGTTGCAGAAACATGCCAGATGACTGAAATGACACTAAAAGGTGTAACGTCTTTGTCTCTGCTCTTGAATACCAATCTTACCACATTCTAACAACTCTCACACCCTAGCTCAGCCAAGAGCCACATGCACACTTTGAGGACTGATATTCTCCCTGAACCTTGGAGATCAGAACGTTTGCTCTGATTCCCTTGGCCTGAATGGCCACAGTCCTTAATTCTCACAAATTTCACTATTTACTTTTTGTTGCATTTGTTTCCCACAAGGCTGTACAATATTCAAATTATGCTTGAATCTGAAACCCACTAAGACTATTTCTTCACTAATTCAAAGATGTGTATGTACCCACATGTTCATTGCAGCACTTTTTACAGTAGCCAAGAGTTGTGAGTAACCTCTTCCCATTGACAAAGGAGTAGATTAAAAAGATGAGGTATATGTACGCAATGGAATGCTATAGTACTTCCCTATAAAAAGAGATGAAACCCTGCCATTTGCAACAACATGGAAGGATGAAGAGGCTATTATGCTAAATGAAATGTCAGAGAAAGACAAACACCTATGATTTTTCTAACACATGCAAATAAAATAAATGACTGAAACAAAACAAAAGTCTTAGATTATAAGACCAATTAGAGGTCATCAAAAGTAATTCACTAGGGTGGACCCTAAACCATCATGACTGGCATCCTTATAAAAAGAGGACATTTGGACACTGATATCTATGCAGCCAGGACACTATGCAACATGAAGACACATCTACAGGCCGAAAAGAGGGGACTGCAGCTGACCCACCATCATAACACTAAGAAGGACCAACCTATTGACACCTTAATCCCGAAACTCCACCCTCCAAGTTGTGACACAATAGATTTTTGTTATTTAAACAAGTTTTTAAAAAAATTTTTTTTAATGTCTCTGTCTCAGTTTCCTCATCTGTAAAATGAAAATTATGACACTGCCCACATCCATTTCACAAGTTTGTAGTGGGGATTGACTTAGGAGACACAAGTCCTTATAACAGTGCAGAGCACACAGTAAATGCTCAGTCATTATCATCAGCATTGTTACATCATTATTAACGTTAAACACAGTACTTTCTTTAGCCTTTTATTTCAAACACTTAGTTCAGTGTCATGGACATGGGAAGTGCTTAGGAAAAGTTTGCTGAATAGATGAAGGAAGGAAGGAAGGAAGGCTTGAGTGAAGACCAGCTATTTCAGTGCAGGGGCTATACATCTTTCACTTCCAGTAAGCACAAACCTAGTGCTTACTAATTTTCTGGAAATAATTCTTGAATTTTGAATGAATGGTACAAGGGAAAGTTTCTGCTTCTATTCTGTACAATGCAGGAAATTTTAGAAGAGCGTAAAAACAAAATTAGTAAGAGAATTGAGGAGTTGGGGTGCTGCTTAGGAAGTGCTGGGAGAAAAATGGACTATGTCTGTGACAGTAGGCAATTTTTAAAATCTTTTTGGCATCTCAGTGTTCTCCTCCCTCAACTGGAATGAAGCATAGAGGACTAAGCCAATTCCTGCAAAGCGCATAATCCAGGGCCCAGAATGTGGTAATGCTCACTCAGTAAACGGTGGCTTTAAAACCTCTGGTTTATGCTTCTCATGGTAGGAAAAGAGAATCTCTTTTTCTCCTGCAAAATGTCTTGCCTGGGTTAAGTCTCTCAGGGCTATCAATACTGCCCCTGAGTTCAATCCCTGACCCACACATGGTGCAGCAGACCTCTCCTGTCTCGCCCACTGTTCCCGTCAGCCGTGTGTTTCAGTCAATCCATCAGTTCTGCTCCCCACTCTGTCTCTTACCCCTGTACCTCTGGACTATACCCTAGTTCTTTTATGCAAAAAATAAAAAATATTATACAAAAAAACACCTCTGGTTCAAATATGCATTCCTGTACAATAGGCTGCAGAGCTTCACAGAAGGGCAAAATATCTGACTTCATGGTATAAGAGCTGAGTCTCCAAGAACCCAAATTTTTATTCCCAGGTCTCCTCAGGTTTGTATATAAATACACCGTCACCAAGGTTTCTCTTGCTTGTCCTCTCCTGCCCATGACCTAGGGACAATCTAGATAATTCCTGCTTCTATAACTGGAAGTTCTCCATGTGTCATATGTGAGGTATTTTTCCCAACAAGTCCAGACAGGTCTTACCCTTCAAAAGACTTGAGAACAAAAACGAGGCATTTTCCACTGCATTCCTCTCCCACTTTGTCGCCTGAATTCTTTCCAAATCTAGGCAAGCAATAGATAGCAAAAGGAAACTCAGCCTGATGGATCAAATGCTTAATCACAGATGGCACTATCTTCACACTACCCAACATGGACAAAATTTTGTCTCATTTGGCTTAAATCCAAAAAATATCAGCAGTTTTAATTTATTATCTCTGACTAGTCTGTGTGTTCTACATGATTAACCTTTATAAAAATGTCATCTATTTTGAAGTGATTAATTTCTCTGAAAACGTGTAGCTATTAACTGAAAGGAGAAAATGGAGGGAAGGTTTTCTCATACTTGTGTGGTGGGGGAGGGCAAGTGTCTGCATCATTCGCTCCTTGGCATTTTGGAGAATCTGAACAAAGATAATTGGGAGAAAAATGAAAATCTCCTTGCCTTTCAAATTAAAAAGTTGGACCTCTTTATATTATAATTTCAAGGAGTTAAAAGGATGCTAAATCAAGTTGCTAAGTTTGTTCTCCTCACATGAACTTTAAAAAGCAGACTTAAAAGTTCTGAAGCTTAAAATTTGAAAGAATTACAAAAACAAAAATATGGAAGAACAGAAGCGATGACTTCTACAATTTTGATTTCATGCTGTAAATGAAAAAGCCATCAAGGGGAAATAACACTACTTGTATAGTGGCTGTCACCTCAGTAACCACTACCTTTACTATTTAGCATCTTCATTTTAATCATAATAAGTGACCTTAAAGTGTGTATCTGAGCCCTTAATGATGCATTTGCTCTGTGTGTGTATGTGTGCGCATATGTGCAAATATATGTATAGATGTGCACATTTACATTTATATAATATGCACAAAAATACACTTGATGACTAACTCTTTAAGACTCATTCCATAAAAATTATTTTGTAACAGAAGTTGTTGGAGAAGATGGTAGAAAAATAACAAGAGTTGAGTCCATCTCATCTCCAAATCTCAACATTGATAAGTATACTCAGTAAAAGTTTGTTGACTGTTACTAATGAATAAATGCATTTGGGCCTCCCTGTGGCACAGCAGGTTGAGCACTGCACTGTGAAGTATCCGCTGCACAGCAGTGCACAGCAGCGAAAGTTCGATCCCGACCAGGGAGGGGACCCACATGGTCCAGCGGACATCTCCTGCCTTGCCTGATGCTCACCTCACCAGTGTATTTCAGTCCATCTGTCTGTTCTGCTCCCCATTCTGTCTCTGGTAAATCCTCTCACCTCCCATGACTCTGGCCTGTACCCCAGCTCTTGTATACATAAATCTTTTTTTTAAATGCATTTAACTAAAATTACAAATTTAAATATGAGAGTAGTATGTGCAATATTAGAGGAAGGGAATTCAAGCAACAGGAGGAGGCTTATGTAATGACCCATGGCATTCTGACATTATCATACTGTGGTAGTTATTGACATTTTGACATTCATACTAATTTTCAAACCAATGAAATTTCAATTTTTTATTACCTTCAGATCTATGTACTAGATGCCTTCATCCCATCCACTGTTCCCTCCCCCCACATTAGCCTAAGCTGGTCCCTAATTCACAGCCTATTCTTGACTCTCACTCCCTCCTTAAGTGACTTGCTACCCTCTACCCTCTCCTATCAGGTCTCCCCAAATCAAAATATCCCAGCAGTACAAATAGTGCCATCCAAAGTCCAGACTTGGAGCATCAATGGTCTGGCCGAGGGTGGTGGCAGTGGGTACATAAGGTGGAGTGACAGGAAATCAGAGAGAGGAATATACCAGATTTGGCAACAGCACGGATATAGTTGAAAAGACGCAGAGAGTGGCTAAAGATAACTCTCTGGACAGCACATGTGGAGAAGGACGAAGACATTGGGGAAGTGGAGAGCAGAAGGGGGCATGAGAACAGCGGAAGAGGATGAGTTTGGATTGAGGCATGCCAATGTCAGTAACAACGTCAGAGTCCTGGGTAGTTTCACATGTTGCAGATTATAGATGACATAGGCTGCATCGAACTGACACACACTTGTTCAGGCTCTGGCAGGCAGAAGAGAAAAAGTCTTTGGGAATGAGGTCCCCAAATGAAGACCAGGCCCAGGCTGCAGGGATCTGGCTCCATGTCCACCAGGTCACACTCCCTGGTTCCCACCACTTAGAGGATCAAACACTTCCCCTCACTCATTATTGATGCTCCTTTCAATCTGAAGGTAGAGGAAGAGACCAATCTCTTGAGACGTGTGGGTGAGGAAGCTGTGAGATCTTCACCAAGGGAAAAATGTGCATTCTTATTCCATATGCATGCACTCAAAGAGTGCCTTAGAATTAATCCCCTGAGAAAAAAATGGGGGTGCAATTTAGAAACCTGAAGGCAAGTTTTCTAGAGCTATAGTGCCACAAACTGATTGACTGAAGCAACGGAAAGTTTCTTTCTCAAGTTCTGGAGGTGAAAAGTCCAAAATCAAGGTTGGTTCCTTCTAAGGGTGGTGAGGGATCTGTACCAGGCTGTGTCTTTGTCTTGTGGAGATCATCTTCATGTCACATGGTGTTCTCCCTATATTTTCACATCATTTTCCCTCTGTGTGTGTGTCTGTGTCCAAACTTCCCCTTTATCTAAGGACACCATCATATTTGGTTAGCATCCTCCTTAAAGGCCTCGTTTTAACTTGGTTACCTCTGCAAAGCCCCTGTCTCCAAATAAGGCCACATTCTGAAGTAGTAGGGAGTTAGGACTTCAAATATGAATGAGGGAGGACGTTTACACAATTCAACCCATAATAGCCACTGAGAAGGAAAGAACAAGTGTGTGAGGAAGTACATGCTCTAGGAGAATTTGGTCTAAAGTGCAGATTTAGCAGTCATCAGCATCAGCTGAGCCCCAGACCTTCGGAAATCCCCCGCATCTGTTTTTCCCAGTTCTCGTAATCTCTTCCCAACAAAAAGAACATCAATGTACATTCCATGCATTTCTGGTGAGAAGTTCGTTGCTGCACTCTACGCAATGTGATAACCAGGTTTTAATGAAAGTGATTTATGCAGTGTGGTTGTGCTCAGACCTCCAAAGCCTTCCATCCAGTCCTCTAAGCCCCAAACAAGTCTGATCCAGGGATTTCAGACACAGCACAATATTAGAGCCCCTAGAGCACCCTATCCTCAGGACACGTCAAGATGGTGATAAATGTGGTTGGTGACCCTGAATTATGTTTCTCCAAACTGGGTGGAGGGACACTATTAGCTGTGGCAAAGGGTGTGCACTCAGGACAGGTCAGTATGAGCTCAGCTCATCTCTGCATTTGGGTGGAGCCGCAACAAGGCACCAGGTACTATGCTAAGTCTCCTCGGACTTCACCCATGAGCGTAACAGTGTTCTGTGTGGAAGAGGGAATTCTCACATTCCCACAGGCAGGTGGAGTTTACAAGAGTGAGGGCCTAGAAGCTCAGATATGGCAGCAAGGAACCTGCTGCTTTCTGTCAACATCTTTGCATACTAGTTGTGTGAATGCTTTGATTGGTGGGTTTCCATGCCATACCAGTTGCTATATATTTTTATATCACCCTGGCACATGACTATACTGTTGGAGGGAAATTGGGAAAAGGGTGGACAAGCTTAGTGGTGGGGACAAGCATATGTGAAAGAAACAGGCTTTAAGTGGCTGCAAAATTTGGAGAATGAAATTTAAGAAATTGAGCCAGGATTAGCACAACAATTCTCAAACATCTTAGTATCAGGAGGCTTTTCCACCTTAAAGTTTATTGAGGATCTTAAAGAGCTTCTGTTATTGTGCTTTGTATCTATTAATATTTACCACATAGGGAATTAAAGCTGAGAAATGCTCATAACTTGTGTTCATTCATTATAACAACAAAGTCATTACATGTTAACACAAATAACATTTTGTTTCATGAAAATTAGCTATATTTCCTCCCTCAAAATGTAGTGAGAAGACTGTCACTGTCTTATATTTCTGGAAATTTATTTAATGTCTGGCCTTAGAAAAGAGAGTTAGAATCTCTATCTGCTTCTACATTCAATCTGTTAGTTATGCTGTTCCGGCCAAAGCATATGAAGAAAATCCAGCCTTATGCAGATCTATGTAGTTGGACAAGTACCTCTGGAAAAGAACCAAAGGAATTCTCAGGTCACATTCAACTTGTGGTTTTATCATCTTGTTACATCCCAACTGCAACTCCTTTTCTAACTACACTTTTATAAGGAGATTCAAACCTCAGGATTTGAATCGAAAACATTTTTTCAAATGTTATCTGTGTCACGTACATGCCTATAAAATCTTATTTCTTTGTACTTCCACATTCGGAAGTCATCTGAGATGACATCTGCTATGTTTTTCTTTGTTGGCAGAGAAAAGGTCAATCAATGAAAAGCATAATTAAGAAGTAGTCACCCATTATCTCTATGTAAACAGTTTGTTTTCAGTACTTCCAACTCTGAAGGTGCAAAGTCTCTTAATTATACTCTTAAAAATGATATTAAAATGTGTATCCACAAACCATAGACAGTAGGAAGTATTGTGCGCATTTCATTTTGCCACATTTTTTTTTCTTGGTCTTTCGAGGAACTATTCATATGAATCATGACCACTGACAATACAAGGGAAGATAAAGGAAACCGGTCCATTGCCCAATTGTTTCAAGCCAATCCTGATTAGCAAATTGCTGCTCCCTATCTTGGCCAAGGGGCCCCCTATCTTGATCCTAACACGGTTCTGAGTGTAGACACAGGAGCCTGACCCTTGTGCGTCTTACCTGCGGTATAGTGTCACTTTGAAAATATGCCACAAGTTGTTTCTCTGAGTTGGTACTTTACAGACCATCATGTGCTGCATAGTGTGGTTCACAAGGGTGACTGAATTTGAGATCGGTCCACAGATGTCAAAAGGCACAAGAGGCAACATACTTGTATAAGTCTTACTGAGACAGTAGGAAGAGGAGGAGGGAGGACAAGGAGGAAGAAGAGAACTCCCTTATTCTTGTTCTCAAAATAGGGCTGACTCTAGATCATGCTACCTGAAAAGTCTCCCTTCCATCAGCCCTTTGCACACCTTGCCCTCTCTGAAGGTCCCTCTCCCCAAATACCCAGTGCGTCCCACTGCCCCTGGCCTGTGTCACTCAGGTCCATGATTTCCTCTATATCATCCCCCACCTTCAGCCATCCCCAGCTTCGCTATCCAAACTCCAGTGCTTCCCTGGGAGTCCCACCAGATCACTGTCTCGTGTAGGGTCACCTTCAAGACTTCTGTGCATATTGCGGGAGCCCTGCCCTGTCCTTAGTCTGAGTTTAGTTCGGGGGTGAAGTCAGTGTCCCTGCCACCACGCTGTCCTTGCCACGGCCCTTTGCATCTTCAGCAGCAGGCGTGATTGGTGACCCTTCAGTAGAGTGTCACAAAGAGAAGTGAAAACACTCAGGTGCTGTGAGGGGAAATGTGGGGACTGGGGAGAAGTCACGAGGACATCTCTCACTCCTACCCCCAAAGCTTCTTTAAGCTATTCCTGTCAAGAGAGAAGGGTCATGCCCCAGGAAATGATTTGCTCTGATTTGTTGTGAATTCCCCTACTCCTTTTGTTAGAAAAGAGTAAGACATGTCTTTTTTTTCTACATCTGAAGAAAAACTAATAGTGGTCTTCTCACTTCAAATGAGGATCTTTAATGCGTGGCCTCTAACATCTGGCATTTGTTACACAGGTCTGCTGATGGGGTCCAGAGAATAAACTACGAGGGTGTTGCCAAGCGAATGTCCAAATGTATTTGCAACAATGACAAAACAACAATGCACCTTTGTACATGCTAGGGAAAAGATACCTTTCTTTTTGCCTCATAGCAACACATTGAATTCAAGGCAGGGTGCCCCCCTGAACTTGTGCAACACCATACTCTCTTTTGTGGTTTGCTTTTCTTGGTAATGACTCCATTCCATAGTTTTCTTTATGGTTTAATGTCTCTCCTGAATGTCACTTAGCAATCCAAATATGACTCTCCACTAAATAATAATAAAGGTGGTATCAATCATCATTTTTTATAGACTGATTTCCAGATAGATGCTGGATGGAGTAAGACTGGCCATCTGGGTTTTCTGGATGGCACACTGATTTGAACTCAAGGAAGATTTGTAACTCCAGCCAAATGTGGGAGAGGGCTTCACAAGCAGTGAATCCTTTCTTTCTCTTCACAAAGGAGAGACGCACTATGTTTACTTTTAAAGAAATGTTAAAGCAATTACTATTACTGGATTGCACACATGGATTAAGTTGTGGAATAGGAATAACAGGACTTTAGGAGAAAATGTGGTCTACTTTAAAGTATAAACACATACACATACCACACTCATATTTCATGTGGCAATAGAGGAAAATTTCTTCTGAAAGCAAATGAGCTTAAGAAAACCAGATGCATAAATTCACACACATTCCTGATTTTATGACCCCCTGGTTTTATTCTGTTAATGTTAACTTTCCACACTTGGCTACTGAAAAAGCTTTCCATTCTGATGTCGTTACTGCAAGTAAGTGGCTTAAGTTTCCCTCTCACACCTCACCGGATATTAATCTCTGAGTCCTTGCCCTCCCTTTTGCAATGTTCCTAATTTTCATACTTCCTATTGAGAAACTGCCACACACTGAGGATATCCTGCTTGGTCAGCAGGATAGATTATTCCGAATGGCAATTCTCCAGAGACATGCTGCCACTATTCACCCTGATCGTTGCTTTGGGGACCATGTCTGTGCCCTAGTAGTCCTTAAGTTTTTGAGATCCAGATCATTGTCTCTGACTACTCAAGATCTTGAACAACAGATATCATTCAAGTGTTTATCTCTATTGAGTTGCCATAACTAGACAATCAGTGTTTATTTGGAAGCATTAGACATCTTTAGAGGTGATTTTCTGGTGATCACTCAGTTTTACATTAGGTTATAATGGAAAACACATTTAACGAGACACAGATACTCAATGAAGCTCCACTGCATTGAGTATTTTTAAAAAAGGGGGGGTTGATTCAAAGAAATACTGATAATATCTCAGTAATCTATTACCATGTGACAAATCAAATAAAATTTAGTGGCTTTAAGCTAAAGGCATATTATTGCTCATGATTCTGTAGGTCAGGGATTCAGATCATCTCAGTAGAGATTAAAACATGGGGGAAATATGTATAGTAGAGTTAATAAAAATGGCAACTATCTGACATGTATAGCTTAACAGCATTCTGAGATGAATGGATAAAACCTTGAGATTTTAAAAACTAATCATTATTTTGATCATTGACTCCATTAACCATCAACTTGCATAGTTCTTACCCTGACCAAGGTACTGACTGTTTAAGCATTCTATGTCACTCTACCTAAAGCAATATACATATATGACACAGTCATATTAAGATCCCAATGGCATTCTTGAGAGAAATAGAACAAAAGATCTTAAAATTTATATGGAATCACAAGAAACCTAGCACATTCAAAACAATCCTGAGAAAAAATAATCAAGATGGAGCTACCCTGCTCACTGACTTCAAACTATACCATAAAGCTAAAATAATCAAAACAGTATAGTATTTGGATAAAAAAAGACATATAGATCAATGGAATAGACCTAAAGGCCCAGAAATAAATTCACACACATATAAGCATTTATTAACTTATGACAGAGACAAGAGTATGCAATGGAGAAGAGAGAGATTTCCAGTGATGCTGGGAAAACTGGACAGCCACATGCAAAATAATGAAATTAGATCATTTTCTTATAACTTAAAATCAGCTCAAATTGAATTAAAAACTTGAATAAAAGATTTAAGACCACAAAAATATAGAAAAAGCATAGGTAAAAAGCTTTTTACCATTGGTCTTAAGTTTGTCTTTGTGAATTCTTCTCCAATAGCAAGAGAAACAAAGAAAGAAACAAAAAGGACTAAAAAGCCTCTGTACAGTGATAGAACAAACATTAAAACAAATATGTGACTTATAGAACAGAAGATATTTGCAAAAATTATATCAGGCTAGGGGTTAATTTCCAAAACACATAAACAACTTGTACACCTCAACTACAAAAAAAAACCCACACAACTTCATTTAAAAATGTGCAGAGAATCTAAACAGATATTTCACCAGAGAAAACATACAGATGGCCAACAGACATATGAAAAGATGCTCTATTTTACTAAGGAAATTCAAATCAAAATCATAATGAGATTTCACCTGATACTAGTTTGAATGGCTATTATCAAAAATTTAAGAAATAGTAAATGTGAAAATATGAAGAAAAAGGAACACTTGTCCACTGTTGGAGAGAAAGGTAACTGGTATCGATACTGTGGGAAAAGGTATGGTGATTTCTGAAAATACTAAGAAAAGAACTAACATATGATCTAGTAATCCCACTTCTGTGTATTTACATGAAGATTATGAAAACACTAACTTGAAAAGACATATGCACCTCCATGTTCATTGCAGCACTATTCACAATAACTAAGATGTGGAAATGACCGACATCATACCCAACAACAGAAGAGGGGATAAAGAAGATGTGGAAAATATACACAATGGACTACTATTCAGACATAAAAAAGATTAACTTGCCATTTGTGACAACATGGATGGACCTTGAGGGGAGCAGCTAAGCAAAGTAAGTCGGAAGGAGAGAGACAAATGTCATGTGATTTCACTCGTTTATGGAATTTAAAAGAAAAAAACCACATCTTTAGGTTCTCGATAATAGAATAGTGGTGACTAGAGGGACAGTGGGTTGGGGAAGAGACTGTAGAAAGGGCAGATTATTTGGTGGTACATAGTGAATGGACACTTGGTGGTGGACATGATGAGATAAGGTAATCTTGGAACCTACATTGTGTTGTAAACCAATATTACCTAACAACAACAACAACAAAAAGCCAGAGGAAGGTACTCTAGACCAAATAGAGTACATAGCAAGTACAAGTAGCATGTTCTTGGAACTGAGAGAAATCAGTGTATTTTGAGAATAAGGACAAACTTCTCTAGAATTTAGCCACTGCAGCACGAGTTCCATCTCTGCCAACAGTCAGGGAGGGGACCCACATGGCACAGCAGACCTCTCCTGTCTCACCTGCTGCTCCCCTCAGCAGTGTGTTCCAGTCAGTCTGTCTGTTCTGCTCCCCACTCTGTCTCTGGTGAATCCTCTCACTGCCCTGGACTCTGACCTGTACCCCAGCTCTTGTTTGCATAAATAAATAAATCTTTTTAAAAAATAAAATATATGTATATTCAGAGCCTATTCAAATTTCCTCTTTGTTCCACACAGGCAAAATCAATACAAGAGTTTTTAAAAAACAAAGTAACAACAAGAAAGTACAGCTGCACCCAAAATTTTACAAGCCTATTAGACATCTCTGGGAGAAGAAAATGTATCCTTTAGTGAAATATTTTTCTTTAGCTTCTTCCCAGAATAGGATGAGACTGTTTCTTATATTTATAGGAGTTTGATCACTAAGTCTTTGTTTCTTAAAAAGAGTAATGAAGTAACCCTTTAAAGGAAAATATTTGAAATCTCAGTGACTTATATCATTTCAATTACAGTGTTTCTTTAAGTAGAATGAAATATAAGTGCCTTATGTACATAGCTTTTATGCAAATCTAAAACTAAATCAAGTTTACAAATTAAATTCAAACTAAACTACAAAACCAATAAAATGCCAATTAGCAACATTAATTTAAAGCAATGGATGATGTTATTTGCTCCATTAAGTTGCTGATATTTGTTTACCTCTAGAAAACGCTCTGATGTATTTTGTCTCATAGCAAATTTGGACCATCATTTAAACCATTATTGTTATCACCCTCATTGCTTATCTTTTTTAAAAATTAAGCTTTCTTTTAACAATGGATCCATTATCCTGGAAGGCCAATTAACACATTCTAAAATATAATATTGAAATTGAAAATTACTGTTTAACAAAAGTCCTTGTTTTCACTACTACATTTACACCCATCTAAACATTGCTAATTTCTGTATGTGAAGATAAGATTTCACAACATAACACTGACTTTGTGAATATGTACTGATGGCCAACTCTGGATCTTTACAGTTTCACATACCAATGATGTGGGCCATTCCATTCTCTCATTGCCTTTCTCTATGGAGAGACTGCAAAACCTTCGAGTGTATGTTGTAATGTCATTTGGCTTTACTCAGTGCGAACATGACCTTACTGAATCAATGCAAATACCCCTCTGAAATTTCTGAGAGTACTTCCATAAAAGAAGGTCACTGAAAGTTCCAGAATCTGTATAGATTACTTTAAGATTATTGTAAATATGGAAATCTGAAAATGTTTAACTTCTATATGTTTTTTGGATCTGGAAATAAGTCAGAAGACTGTAGGATGAAAGTGGCACACACATTAATAATAGAGTCAGAAGGAAGAAGCAGTCATCCTGAGCTATTTTATAGTATCAGGAAAAGTCAGCTCAGACTAAAGCATGGCACAGACACTCAGCATGGGATAGCTATCAAGACGAGAAAGAATATAAATAAGGAAACTTTAAAATAAAATGTAATAGCTAATGATATGGTTAATACTTACGAAGTTTCTAGATACCAGACTTTGGGTAAGCAATTAATAATGCTAATGATTATAAAAAAGAATGCAGTTTATTAGCTACCACAGGACATATCCAACAGCATAAAATAGTTATTAATTAAAAACATAGTAATTAATTAATAATGTAGTTCCATCTAGGACATTTAAAAAACAAGCAGGAGGGCAATTTGTTTCTAATTTAGGAATGGCAGGTCTAATACTCTAAACAAAATTATCTGATGAGAAATTATCTGCCCAGTTTTCAAGCCTAATCTCTCCCTGAGTTCTAGATACAAATATCAATAATCAATATACATCTCAATTTTATAGTATCACTGTTAGGTGATACCTAAAAATGGTCACCAAAATCTCCTTTCCATGCATGCTGCTCACCACTTCAAGGTAGAGTCCAACTTTTCTTCCCGTGAATAGGGGCGGCCCTTGTAACTAGCTTGACCAATGAAACACAGAAGTCACATCTGGGTACTTGTAAAGCTAACCTGTAAGAATGCTCAGAACTGGCACCTCCCTGGTAGCACAAGGGGTTCAGTACCACGCTATGAAGCTTCCACAGACACTGCAGTACAAGTTGGTACCCTGATCAGAGAGGTGGCCCACATAGCACCTTTCCTGCCTCGCCTGCTGCTCCCCTCAGCAGTATATTTCAGTCAGGCTGCCTGTTATGCTCCCTACTTTGTCTCTAGTGAATCCTCTCACCCCACCCCCATACACCTCTGGCCTGTACCCCAGTTCTTGTATGCATAAATAAATCTTTTTTTTTTTTTTAAAGAATGCTCAGAACTTCTACCAGGTTTCGGAGAAAAGAATGCAGCAACATGGGGTCATCTCTCTTGGAACCCTACTGCCCCACTATAAGGTTAAGCAACATGCATCTGTGCTATTGATAGCTTCAACTGAGTTGCCAGCAAATGGCCAGCATCAACTGCCAGTCATATGAACAAGCCCCAGGTGTCTCACTGCAACTGTCAGAGAAAACAACCCAGAATCACCCAGCTGAGTCCAGTCAACATACAGAAACATAAGAGATAATAATAACTTGATAATTGAAATCACTAAGTCTTAGGGTAGTGTGTTATGAGGAAATAGGTGACTATAATAGTATTCCAAACCAAACCCTTCATTTCCCACACAAAGCCAACTCCTCCCTTATATGTCCCATCTCAGGGGGGAAAAAAAACCCAAGAAAAACTTCCACTTGATTGGGT
Source organism: Galemys pyrenaicus (assembly GCA_019455555.1). Lineage (NCBI taxonomy): Eukaryota > Metazoa > Chordata > Mammalia > Eulipotyphla > Talpidae > Galemys > Galemys pyrenaicus. Next base: position 3,559,961 of record JAGFMF010011726.1, read on the forward strand.
CAAAACTCTTGGCGTCATACTTGATATTTTCTTTTTCTGAAATGCCAAATCCAATCCACTGACAAATCCTGTTGGCTCAATTTCTAAATCATGTCCCAAATTTCTTCACTTACTATTTCTTTGCCCTTCCCACCCTTATCCAATCGACAGTGCAGTGATCCCTCATCAGAGTCTTTGTAGTAACTGCTGAACTGGTCTCCCTACTGCCACCTTTACCTCCAGTGTTTCTTCTTCATTTTATGACCAGTGAGCCTTAGAAAAAGAAAATAATTCTACTACTAAAAATCCTCTTATCACACTAGGAGTAAATCCAACATCCTGATCTTGGCATAAAATTTTCTCCAGAATTGAGCTTCTGCTTCCCTGCTGTACAATTTAGTATTAGAGGTTTTGGCCAGAGCTATTAAACAAAAACAGGAAACAAAGGGAATCAGTCAGAAAAAAGAAGTGAAACTACCACTATTCACAGATGATACGATATTATAGCTAGAAATCCTAAAGACTCCATCAAAAAGTCATTAGAAACAATAGATAATTAACACGGTGGCAGGATACAAAATCAACACACACAAATCCATAACCTTTTAATGCACAAATAACAAACAAGCAGCAAAAAAAATTAAGAAAATAACTCCAGTTATAATTGCTTCAAATGATTAAATATCTCAGAATTAATCTAAGAAGGTAAAAAAACCTGTACAATCAGAATAAGAAGATGTTGTTAAAGGACTTGGTGAGATAGAGATGGTAAAATATCTCATGCTCATGGTGATGGGGAGAATCAATGTAATCAAAATGATTATCCTGCCTAAAGTCAATACACACACACATACACACAGAGTGTATATGTACATGTGCACATATGTAGTGTTTATATATGTATATTATGTATAGAGCATAATCACCATCAAAATACCAGCAATAGTTTTCAAGTAAGTTGAACAAAAAATAATGAAATTATATGGAGCCACAAAAGACTTCAAATTGCAAAAGCAACCCTAATTTAAAAAAAAAAAATGGAGAGAAATGGAGATACATTACCTGACTTAAAACTTTACTATAAAGCATCAGTACTGAAAACAATATGTTACTGGCATAAAAATAGACATATAGATCAATGGAATAGAACAGAAAGCCCAGAAATAAATCCAGAAACATACCAGCACCTAGTCTACGATAAAGCAGCTATGACGATAGAGGAAATGATAGCCATGATCATAAAAAGGGGAAATGGTTTGGAAAAATGGAAAAGCCATGCATGAAAGAATCAAGTTGGGGGAAAAAAAAAAAACTAAGTTGGATCACTTGCTAACTCCCTACACCAAATGAATTAAAGACTTAGATATAAGACCTGCAAAAGTAAGACATATAGAAAACATTGGTGATACATTTCATGATAACAACAATAAAGATATTTTTGGTGATGTAGCCCCATGACAAGAGAACTAAAACCAAAAATAAACAATAGGGATTATCTTAGCTTAAAAGTTTCTCTATAGTAAAAGAAATTATAAAACAAACAATACAATTGGTAGAAAATATTTACACAATATATGGCAGACAAGGAATTAATATCCCAGATATACTAAAAACTCATATAAGTCAACAGTAAAAATATTAACTAGTCAATAGACAACAGCAGAAAAGAACAGGCAATTCACCAAAGAAGATATTCAGAGGCCAACTAGATAATGTTCATTAATGCTTCTAACAGGAGAGATGTTAAGTTAAACCTACACTGAGGTACCACCTCATCTGTGAGCATGGCACATATTAAAAAGACCCCTTTTTAATAACAACAAGGGATGCTTTGAAAGGCTTGAGGGGTTACAGCTGTTCATCTCTGACACAGGGTTTCCAGATTCCTCGTGACATGTGGAAGGATGAGGAGGGACATGTGGAAGGATGTTGGTGGGAATGTAACTGGTACAACATTATGAAAAGCAAGCTGGACTTACCTTGAACAACAAAAAATGTAACTGTCATATGACCCAGCAATCCCTCTCTTGGGCACATATCCAAAGATTGGGTCCTAATGGAAGCATTCCTTGATGGGCAGTAGACACATGACAGTGTGTGAGCCAGCCAGACCAAAACCCCACATGTCACGAGGGATCTAGAAACTGTCAGAGACAAGCAGCTGTAACCCCTCAAGCCTTTCAAAGCATTTCCACAGCCCAGAGGGGCAGACTATTATATGTATTTACCCAGAACAATGAAGGCAAAACCACGTTCATGAATATTTTAGCAATCGGGGTTGCTAAACGAATTAAGTGCGTGACTAAATATATTCAAGCCATTTGCCTGAACTGTTAGGCAGACTTTGTTTTCACTTTGCTTTGTTTTAGTTTTGAAATTCTCTCATCTTCAAACAGCAAATTTTATGGAAGGAAATATAACAAACAAACCTTTTATATCATGAATATTATAGACATACCAAGTTCTAGTGACTAGCTCAAGGTCACACAGCAGGTAACTAACTGGTAAAAATGGAATTTAAACCAGGATCCATCTGCCTGCAGAAGCTGCACACATAACCACTGTATTCTTCAAACTTGCTTCAGAGGGGGACACTAGACAGCCTCTGATAGCAAATACGGGCATTCCCAACCTGTTATCTGACTTCCCAATAGCACGTTTGTTTGGTCGCTGAGCGGTGGGGTCTCCCGCACTTTTGGCTCCTGTGCTGCTGACACTGTAACAGCGTCTGTTAAAGGGCAGGGCAGGGCAGGGCAGGGCAGGGCAGGGCAGGGCAGGGCAGGGCAGGGCAGGGCAGGGCAGGGCAGGGAGTTTGCCCTCTGCAGGATTTGCACCCTAGTCAGCACTGCAGTTACTTACACTAAGGAGCTTGTTGTCCAAGCTGCAGTCTGCTCTCAGAGGCCTTACTTCAGGTAAACAATGTGCCAGTTTTCAAAAAACCAGCCTACGGGGAAACCTATGCTGTCCGACTGCCCGTTTAAGATCATGTTGTGTTGAGCATTCCTATCTAACCAAGTCTCCCCAAACCTAACAGTGAGAACTGTACTTTCAGATATGGCAGGATGAAGTCAGGTTGCCTATTTCACTTTTTACTGTCCTCATGTAAATAGACCGTTAGTGAACTATTTCCTAACAGCAGAAACGTCATCATTTCAATGCTTAATGCACATTTTGTGATAGCCTCTCCTATGCAATACCACTCTGGATCGTCTGTTCTGTATTTCCTTCTGTTCTTCATCATTCTGAAATTACCTGTGCATTTATTTTCACTTCTATTTTTTATTTATTCTTCTCATTTTCATTCTTTTTTTTTTCTCTTCATTTACTTTACTTTTGAAATTTGCTCTGGTCTTCTGAAATAAAAACTTTCTACTGCAGTAGTCTTGGTCCACTAAAACAAAAATTTGTAAAAAGGGAAACATTCAAGTTGTTGTAATTTCTCCCAAGTTGAAAAAGTAGTACAAGTTACTTATAGAAATTAGTTTTTTCTAACAAAAATCACTTCTGGCTTTTGATGTAATAAGTTAGTCATAAAAGAAAACTACAACAGTCATTCTAAAAGTTCCTTTCTTACATAAAACAAACCTCCTTGAGACCAGTAATATAGCAGTTCTCACACTCCACTATGCATACATGTGCACGCACACGCACACACACCCCTACCATGTTGGTAGCACTCCACACAGACTGTGAGCACAAATCACAATCATATGGGGCCTTATAAAAGCACAAATTGTGGCCCCCGGCCTTAGAGTTTGTGATTTAATAGGTCTGGGATGGAGCTCAAGACCTGGTCTTTCTGCTAAGTCCCCAGGTAAAGTTGGTACTCACTGTTGGGGGACCACCCTTTGAGAAACATGGATGAAAGGAGTATATCTGCTTCAAAGCTTTATTGTTGCAATTTGCAGTAATTCCACTCAGACAGGCCTGAGTGCAGAAGTTTATTGGAAACATCTGGAATATCTTCTAGACTCCAAAATAATACTAAACAATCAAGACAAATAACAGGCAGAGGAGTGCAGCAGTGGGGAGAACTCCTCTCTGCCCCTACTCTCTTTCTTTCTCTCCATTTACAAATCCATGTTCAGGGTTAAGCTATTCAAATCATCAAGGTGGAGATCTGATTGGCCACTGACCAGCTAATGGATGAACTCTGTGAAGTTGTTGTTCACTCTTGACCTGATCAGCTTGAGTCCTAAGTGCAGAGTCTTGTCTGCACTTGAGGGATGGGGGAAAGTTCTAAAGAAGAGGAGTTCTAGAGGAGTTCTCAGAGACACTCTCAACAGTATTTGAACTCTCATTTTTCAAAAGAAAGAACTGCAGTTGGAGGAAAGCATGACACTTGCTAAGAGTATGTACCTAATAAGAGGCAAAGTAGAAGGCAATCTTTTTCTGTGGGGTCAGGGAAGGCAGACATGTGGACCCAGATCTGGCCTGGAAATGACAAGTAGAGATTTGTCTCTTAGCCAGTGGTAGGTTGGAGCTACTGGTACCAGCTCTGAAAAGCTGAACGTTAGATATCCAGGAATCCACTTTGTGAGTAGGTCAATCACTGGTGGCTGGAAATTTGCCATCGTTGGAGTATTTACACCATGAAAATTGGCTAACGTTACAGACCAGCGCTTTTTTTTTTTTCTTCCCAAAGAACCAGTTTTCTGGTATGCCATTGCCTAAACCAGTAGGGAGAATTTACAATCAATGTAGACACCACACTGTAGATGACAGGCAACCCCAGTTTGTACTTTTTCCATCAGCTGTCACTACCAGCTGATTGTCCTGGGGCTGCTTGGACACTGTGCATAGTTAGTTCCTCAAAGCTCTCGCCCATAATGGCTGCACTCTTTCTAATACTCCTCTGCAAAATGAGCCCACTGTCTCATTGACTTTGTGCTGATCTGGTTCCCGACTCAAAGTCAGCTCCTTTCTAACTATCTCATGGAAGAACGTCAGTATTACAAGAATAAGACAAGCCTGAGCAAGTGCATGTAAGATCAAGAGAAGTATTTTTAAGAACTACTTCCTTAAAACCAACAAAAAAACTACTAAGACAGCCAATGAGCAAACGCCCCCAGGGATATTGACTTACTGTGTAGTTATTTAAAGAAGGGAACTCGTGCAAATTGCCCAAGAGTCTGTCTTCTTCCAGGCTCCTGTGTTTTGTGGTTTGGCTACCCACTACCTCATTCCCATCAGTGGAATAAGCCTGGGAGAGAAAGAAACCTCCATGACTATAAATTATTCCCCAGGCCCCTGGCCTCTGTCACCTGCCACCAAGCTCTCTGACGCACCTCCACTGTCACGCTGGCAGCACTCCCCGTGGCCTCCTGTCCCACATTTCTTAAGAAACACGAACTGCATTTATTTCACTGACCACATCACAGCTCTGGGCGCTGGGGGTGGGGTGCTTGTGTTTCCATCCAGTTATGCTTCCTGGACCAGAGTGCCTAAAATAACATAAATCTAAGCTCGGACCTTCCAGAGGAAGGGAGGCAGGCAGAGGAAGAGCTCGGCTGCCGCCACGGCCGCTGCTGCTGTGACTACTGCACAATTTACAGGAACACGATGTCGTCACGAGGTCTCTTACGTGTGTTCGCCCGTAGCCAACCTGGAACTACTGGTGTGCTCATTTCAGATACTGAGAAAATACCAGGCTGTCGAGACAAATGAAGTTCTGACACTTCTATCTATGAAGTTAGAAGCATTTCAAGAATTTTGATGTTATACTTCCTTCATTGCTTTATCCTTTCTCCTTCCTCTTTCTGCCTCCTCATCCTCTGGTCTCTCATTCAAACATCTTCCCCCTACACATACCATTTCAGTGACTGAACTTCCACCAACAGACTAAACTTGCACTTTAAGAAGCACAAACAAAAAAACAAAACAAAAAAACCCATGTTTTGAGATGAAAAATATTGTGCTTGTATCCAGCTACCTCACTTGCTAAGGTAAATCTCCCTCATCACTTTCACTGTTTCCTCAACAATCCACACTGAGAATACTATTTCTGGAGATTAAGAGGGGTGGGTATAACAAGCTCCTTAGTCCCACAGTCTGGTGGGGGGGGGCAGACACTTGAAAAACTAATGAGAACACAGACTTACACCTGCTACGTAGCGGCACATGCAAAGTGCCTACAAAGGCACATGTAAGATCATTGCATCTAGTCTACTGAATCACAGAATGATTTCAGTGGATGGATGCATCATATAAGGTAATCTTCAAAACTACTCTATGAAGTAAAGAGAGGAATAATGCTGTTAGTTTTTAGTTCTATCTGTCCCTCTTAGGCTGGGTGTTCCTTGAGGAGGGGCCTTGATAGAGTCAGAGAATCTCAGAGTTGAAGGACCTATAGTAGAAAGACATCCAGCCTGACACACTCCTATACAAACAAAAGAGGTAAGAAGGTAGCGTAAAGTAATGGCAAAGGCAGAGAATACTACCTGGTCACCTCTGTTCCTGTCCCAGCCCTCAGCCATTTGCCAGACATATGATTTTGCACATGGTGTCTATATGCCCTGCTATCCTCTTCTTTAAAATGGAATCAACTCTCGGGGCCTCCCTCCTGGTGCAATGGGTTAAGCACAGCACTATGAAGCAAACTACAGCCACTGTAGCACAAGTTCAATCCCTGCTGCTGGCCAGGGAGCTGATCCCCATCGTGCAGCAGACCTCTCCTGTCTCACCCGCTGCTCCCCTCAGCAGTGTGTTTCAGTCAGTCTGCCTGTTCTGCTCCCCGCTCTGTCTCTGGTGAATCCTCTCACCCCCACACCTCTGGCCTATACCCCAGTTCTTGTATGCATAATCATAAAAAAATGGAATCAACTCTATTTTCTTTGTCCATCTTATCGGACTGGTGTGAATATTAAATGAGGTAATGGGTATGAGAATGTGAAACATAAAACAGATAGCAGATCGCAGATAGTGCTTCTCCCCTCTTAAAGACAGTCTATTAGTATGTTACATGTTATAAAGACAGTACATTACATGCAGTTTAAATTGTATACATGTGAAACCAGAGCGTGAGCTCTTTAAATGCAGGGCAGAAGTTGTACTGGGTTCATATCACCAGTAGTTAGTGCAATGCCTGCTAAAATGTTGCTTAAACATATTTATTAACAAAGATTACTGGGTAACTGGATAAAACATAAACTGGCTTGCCCTACATGTCTCTAGGGCTATTTCAGGGATAACTCATGAACATATTCTCAGAGAATTTCTCTCCTATCCCCAGTTCATATGATATAAGCCTGTTAAGGCAAGAATCACGGTATTCCTACTATATCTGTGTCCCACTGGAGCATCAGGTTGGTGTAGTGAAGGCCTTCACTCTCAGATCTCACTCATAAGAGGATGTTTCCCATTTTTCTTTAGGAAATTCCATTCCAATTATGTTAAAATTTGGCCCAAGCCCTGAGGCTGGGGGCCTACAGGCAATGCTCCTGGGTGGCCTGAGTCATGGGAATAGGCCCTGGAGAGCCCATGATGCAGCAGAGTTGCTGGGACACGCTCCACTGCAGGCTATCGATCCTCTGTGGGCAACACTCAACCCACGTACAGATTCTGTTGGCAGTTTCAGCCTGAGCTATCAGACACCCCTCATTACCCACTTGATTAGTGAAGTCGGGGTGCTTGTCTGTGAAGCACCCACCCTATCAATACTGTGTTTAACTGATGTGGAAGTTGTTCTCAGAGGTGAGCGCTGAAGCTGTGACAGTGAGTGACTTCGGGGGAGCATGTGAGTAGACTGGAGTGTTCGAGAATAGTCACAGTTGGTAAGTGGGGAGAGGAAGAGGAACTAGAAAAAGATGAGAGACAAGGGGTGGGTGAGGGAGTGACAGTGGGAGAGCAACTTATTTGGAAGCAAAAGAGAAAGAGATGGAGAGCGATGAGGTAACAATGTCAGGGAGGCAGCAGGTCACAGAAGGTCACGCTGAGGAAACCAAATGTAGCAATGAAGAAGCCAGTAATAAGACGTGGAAAAAGACAAGGTTTGGCTGTGTGGGAGTCAGGAGAAGACAGGCTGAGCAGTTGCAGCAGCCAGAAAGGTAATGCTGTGGCTGCAGTTTACATAATCACGCAAGATTTGGACAGAAGGAGTTGTTAACCTGTTGTAAAAAAATGTATCAAGATCAAATGATTATTTCAGATCTCAATATACCTGATAATGGTGTGGACAAAAAGAGAGAGGGGGGTGTAAAATAATAATCAAAATATATAGCATATGTTTTACATCTACCTGCTCCTGGTTGCCAGCAAAAAAATCCTTCCAATTTCCTAAGTGATAGAACACTAGGATCCTCCTTTGCTCTAATATTTGATCTTTGACTTCAATTCCTGATTCAGAGCTCCTAAGTCCCTTGCACTTGTTCAATTGAGGTGTTCAATTGAATAGCTTCAGGATGGGGGATGGCCCCCAAAATGACCAAGCCATGATTAGAAGCTTGGAAATTTCCATTCCCTTCCCTCCACACTCCAGGAAGGGGAGAGGGAATTGAAGCTGAATTAATGATTCATAATTCCTAAATGATGAACCATCCATAAAGACCCCCCCACAATTTAGGATTTTGAGAGATTCAACACCCCTCCCCACATGTCTTATTAAATCTTTATAATAAACTGTAAACATAAATGTTTCCCTGAGGTCTATGAATCATTCTAGCAAATGACTGGACCCAAGAAAGGAGTTGTGAAAGTTCAATTTACAGCTCGTTGGTGAGAACACAGGTGACAACCTGCACCTTGTGACTGGCTTCTGAAGTGGGAGCAGTTTTGCAGTCCTGCAAGTTAGTGTCAGTGGAATCTGACACTAACTCCAGGTAGACATCGTAGGAATTGAATTGAGTTAAAGGACACCAACTGGTGTGGCAGAGGACTGCTTGATGTGTAGAAAACCCACATACCTGGTGACAGAAGTACTGTGAGTGACTAAAAGAAAACACAGGAGTGATCTTCCGAGACAGACAGGAAGAGCCCAGGGGGAGAATGACTGGAGGAATAGAACTTACAGGAAAGAAATCCCTTCCTTCTAGACTGAAGGAGTGAAATGAAGGAACAGGTAAAGGGTCAGTGAAGTTACATAATCAAAAATAAACTCCTAACTGCCAACTAGAAACTTCTCTCTCCCAGCGCAAGAACACAGACAACTCTGTTAATCAAGTAAAGCTAAGGGGAGGATATTTACAGGGGGTCTGGGTTCAAATGATTTAGGAGAGTCTTTTTATGGGGAGGTATGAGTTGGACAGCACAAAATTGATAAGGTAATTTAGTTTTTGTTGGATGTAGCAAGGTGAAGGTCAAGTCTTTACAAGAGCACAGTCATTTGACAAGCAAACTGTTTGCGTAGTCTGGGAAAGTACAAAAGTAATCAGGAAAGCTATCTATTGGTTTACAGTTTTTTTCCTGCTTAGGAATTTCCTAGAAATAATAGCTGTGTTGACAGTGCTCAGTCCTGCGACGTATGCTCTGTTGATGCGGTGGTCTTGATGCTCGACATCAAGGGCTTCCTTAAGAGAGTGCATGAACTAGAAAACTGAAAACCAGTGGACACTGGAATCATCTGAAGATCTTAAAAAGAAGATACTGACTTCTAAAAAGAAAATACTGGATTTCATTCCCAAATATTCTGAGTTAGTTGGTATGATATGGGTACACCCTGGGCATCAGGACATCGAAACACCCCCAGGTTGAAATCAGACAAAAGGAAACCAGAATGGGTCTGGTTTGTAGCTTCCACCATAGGTGGGGTAGAAAGAAGTCGTGGTAGAGCTCTGGGACAGGGGCTGGAAGTGGCAGCCTCAATGGGAGGTGAGACAGAGGGGACTGCGACACTGAGCAAGTTCTCTGAGGTGATCAGTGTGTGGAGCAGGAACATGAGCAAAAGAAAAGGCTGACAGCTGAGAGATGTGCTCAGAAAGAGAGAAGCGTATGATGTGGGTTTCAGAAGCATAGGCTACCCACCACCAAGGAATTTAGGAGGAGGAGACCCAGGACATGAGGACACTGCTTCTCTGCTATGAGAAATAAAGGTGGAGGCCTGAGGCACCATGGAGGGGGAGAAAGACGTGCAGTGATAGAGGGTGATGGTGCAGTGATGAGGGTGATGATGTGACCTGTGTGGGGAGAAGAAAGCACACTATGAATACTTGGAGGGGCCATGAGCGACAGGAGGTTACTGTAGTGTTGCTTCAAAGAAGACAGCATCAACAGATGATGTAGAGCCTCAGATGAAACATAAAGGAAGATATGTGTTGTGGTAGGAAGAGAAGGAGTCTAGGAGGAGGTGAGGACTGCCTGGGAAAGGTCAGCAGTGGAACAGGACAGTGTGAGCCAGATTAACCTAGGACCGAAAGAGGAGGAAAGGGAAAAGTTATTGTTTAGATTGAAGGGGAATTTGTGTCTCCAAAGCAGGAGTTTCTTGGAGGTGTGAGTTTCTTGGAGGTTTTCACACATCATTAAATGATTTAACTTCTCAATAGGTTGCACAGTCAATGGTTTAAGTATACAGAAAGGTATTAAAAGGGTGTAGTCAATAGCAACAACAAATGTTGGCGAGGATGAGGAGAAAAAGGAACTCTATGACACTGCTGGTGGAAATGCAAGCTGGCCCAACCACTATGGAAAGCTGTGTGGAGGTTTCTCAAACTACTAAAAATGGAGCTCCCATATGATCCAGCAATACCACTCCTAGATATTTACCCAAAGGACACAAAAACACTAATTCAAAAGGACACCTGCACATCTATGTTTATCACAGCAATTTTCGCAATAGGCAAGCTATGGAAACAACCCAAATGCCCAAAAATAGATGACTGGATCAAGAAGATGTGGTATATATACACAGTGGAATATTATGCAGTAATCAAAAAAGATAAATTCATTCAATTCACAGCAACATGGATGGAGCTAGAAAGGATTATGCTCAGTGAAATAAGCCAGAAAGAAAAGGAAAAATATCAGATGGTGTCACTTATAGAAGTAATGTAGAGGAAACAAATAAGGAAGGACAAAAATTAATTACAATAAATTAAAAATCAAAATCAATGGACAACTATAAACCTGAGACATTCCTGAGGGGAGTAGGAGGGAGAAGGAACAAAATGGGTGGGAAGAGCACAAGGGACTATGGCAATGGGACACAGGTGAATTGGTGATGGGAATTTCAGGGGGACAAGAAATATACCCTGTACAAAAATGAAAAATAATGTAAAATATACATAAAATTTTAAAAAAGGATACAGTCTAAAGCCTCCCTTCTACTTCTATCCTCAATCCAGCACCCTCCTCTCCAACAGTTTGTCATTATTAGTAGTTCTCATTCAAAGGGCCTAGGTAAACATACACAAGGAAGCAAATGTTCCCTGTCCATTAACACACTAATCACATATTATCAGAGCAATTGCTGTTGCACAACTCTAGGGGTGCTGTTATAATTGAATACAATGTGAACAGTAGCCCCAGAGTTGTTCAACATGGAAGACTTCCGTGATGTACATAAGTTTATTTTTTTCCCTTACAACTATATCTTTCCACATCAGTACCTAAAAAAACAAGTTTTTATCCTTAAAAACGAAAAAGACAGTTGTTATCATGCGTTGGTGTGCATATACCATAATTTCTTCCTACATTGGACATTTTGTTTATCCCCAATTGTATGCTTTATAAACAGTGCCAAGTATCTCAATTTGCATGTGTTTAAGTACATAAAATGAATTGTTCAATGTCTAGTTACTGGTCAAAAGGTTTCTGCTTGGAGTAAACAGGTGAATGTGTTCTCTGATAGTAAACAGTTCAGGTTTTGGAGATCATATGGTCTCTATCTCAATCTTAATCCTGCCATTGGTGTGAAAGCAGCTTTAGATAATACATAATGAGTCTGGCTGGGTTCCAAAAAAACTTATGGACACTAAATTTGAATTTTGTATCATTTTTACATGTTGTAAAATATTACCCTTCTCATGATTTCTGTTTTAATCTTTTAAAAATGTAAAAATCGGGTCTCCCTGGTGGCGCAGTGGGTTAAGCAACGCACTATGAAGCAAACCGCAGCCACTGCAGCGCGAGTTCGATCCCTGCTGCCGGCCAGGGAGGGGACCCACATGGCGCAGGCAGACCTCTCCTGCCTTGCCCGCTGCTCCCCTCAGCAGTGTGTTTCAGTCAGTCTGCCTGTTCTGCTCCCCACTCTGGCGAATCCTCTCACCTACTGCAACTCTGACCAGTACCCCAGCTCTTGTGTGCACAAATAAAAAAAAAAAAAAAGTAAAAATCATTCTTTTTCATGAGCTACACAAAGACAGGTAGTAGCTCTTGGGCTACAGCTTGCCAATTTCTATGCCAGGGGAATTTTGGTAGGTCTAGCCAAATTGACTTCATGTAGGTTCTATCACTTCACACTTCCACCCACAATATAAAGTTGCTATTTCCGTCTTAGCCTTGCCAGCAAAGTGTATTATTGAGCCTTGAGGATTTTGTCAAATTGGTGAAAACAGTATCTTGGTGTATTTTCAATTTGCTTCCCTGAGAGTTGATATATCATCATGTTTAAAAGTAATTTTCTTTTCTGTCAACTACCATCAGTTCACATTCTTGAACACACGTCACTTCAAATATCAAGTTTCTTGTGGTTAAAACTTTTTCTTTAAAAATGGAAATGGTTTCGCCAATTTTTCTGACTATAAAAATGGATTCTATTCCCATAGTACAAAAATTTAAAAAGAAAAAATTATTACTCATAATATTATGCCCAGGAATACCTGTGTTTCTTACATTTGGATGTCTATTTTTTTGGTTCTTTTCCAGGCATTTGTGTATAGACATGTTTTTAGAAAAAAACACGATTCATTGAACAAATTTTTGACGTGTTCTGAACATTACAAGTGTCACACTATGTATATTATTTTGTAACTTGTTATTTTTACTTAATAATGGACCATGGAAATTTTGACCTTATTCTATCAGTGGAAGAAACAGAATCAACAAGCACAAAATACAATTCAACACGCAATAATGCAGCTTCTCATATCCTTTCCAGGCCCATGTGTCTACACGTTCTGATAGAGATACTGACTGAACCAGTAACACGAAGTGATAGTGTTGCAAAGCTGGGTGATCAGGGGCTCCCTGGTGGCGCAGTAGGTTCAGCACTATGAAGCAAACTGCAGCCACTGCAGCACAAATTCGATCCCTGTGCTGGCCAGGGAGGGGACCCACATGGTGTAGCAGACCTCTCCTGTCTCACCCGCTGCTCCCCTCAGCAGTGTGTTTCAGTCAGTCTGCCTGTTTTGCTCCCCACTCTGTCTGGTGAATCCTCTCACCTCCCTGGACTCTGGCCTGTACCCCAGCTCTTATATGCATATGTAAATAAATCTTTAAAAAATATTTTTTAATATGACACTATTTCCTCTCAAGGTTCATATTTCTTTATGTACCTGCCTTTTAAAATATGAAAGCAACTACAAAATCCTTTAGTAAGTGAGGGGCCTCCCTGGGGCACAAGGAGTTAAGCACTGCACTATGAAGTATCTGCAGCGTGAGTTCGATCCCCAGCCAGGGAGGTGACCTACATGGCGCAGCAGACCTCTCCTGCCTCACCTGCTGCTCCCCCAAGCAGTGTATTTCAGTATATCTGCCTGTTTTGCCCCATTGTCTCTGGTGAATCCTCTCACCCCCCAACACCTCTGACCTGTACCCCAGCTCTTGTGTGCATAAATAAATAAATCTTAAGCTGGGTGATCAGTTAGAGAGGTAGAGCCATTTGTCCCACAGTATTCATAGAGGTCTTACTGTGTACCAGACTCGATCCTAAATGCTGGGAACGTAACAGGAAAAGGTCAGACAAGTACCCTGACCCAATGCAGCATAGTGAAGCCCACATAATGGGCAACAGGTTCTCAGCATGTGGTACGTGTTATGAAGAAAATAAAACCAAGTGATGTGACAGAGCTGATGGGGGAGTTTCTTACATTGGGTGGAGAGAGAAGGGCCACTAAGGGAAAGATAAATGAGTTGAAGTCTAGTTGACAACTTACAGCAAGTCAGGTCAAGGCCTGAGGAAGAGAGTTCCAGGCCAAGGGAATGCATGTCCACTGGACTGGAATCGGTTTAGAAACAGGAAGAGGGGTAGTGAGATGAGCGGAATGAAAAACAGTAAGGTGAGGGGTAGACGAGTAGACCGTGTCCATCCATGAAGCTTTGGCAAGCCATGGTGTGGCGTTTGACTTTATCACCAGCAATATGAGCTGCCCTACAATTTTAAGAGTTCTAGTTTAAGGTTGTCAGATAAAATACAGGAAAACAATGAATATTTTTCAGTATAAAATAATTTTAATGATATTTTTGCTATAACTAAAAAATTATTTGTTAATCTGAAATTCAAATTTAACTGGATGTCTACTTTTTAGAAAATTTTATTTGCTAAACTTAGCAACCCTATTCTGGCTGTCATGGTGACTTTTGTGAGGGGTGAGGGTAGGAGCAGGGAAATCCTTAAAAAGCTTTTTGCAAGTAAAGGAAGCAAGAGTGATGGCCCTAGAAATAAAGTGAGTAGCTGAGTGGATATGGAATCTATTTTCGAGGGAGAGTCAACAGGATTTACTGACAGATTGCTGTGGGAGGAAAAAGGAAAAAGACATCAGACTCCTAGGTTTTTAACACTTGGGAGAATAATTGCAGAACGCTTGTGATTTTCTGTTTGTTTGTTCTGCAAAATCTGCAAGTATGGACTTATTGAGTAAATAATAAGCCAAAATAAGATGCAAAATGATATAAAGCAATAAAGAAGAAAAGCTGTAATTGACAACCAACAACACTTCCTCCCTCCCAAAATCAATTGAGATCAATATACTTGAAGTCAATTAATTTATTCTGTTTCTTAGAAAGACTTTAAAATTTTCACTTAGATTAAAAAATAGGGTGCATAAAATGTTATACAATAACTAGAATATATATTTTGGCTCTATCAACAGACAGTTTCATTATACAGTAAGGAGTGATAGTGAGGAGGGAGGAGAATGTGCAGAAGAAAGATGGATATAGGAAAGCGAAGGAGAAGACAGTAGAATTTCAAGAAAGAAATTCAATAGGGATTGACTTCAAAACTGCTTAAAGGGACATCTCCTTAATCAATTCGATAAGATTAAAGTCTCAAAGCACCAGTTTTATTGGTTAAAAGTAGTAGTTTACCAGTCTGAAGAATGGGAAAAGGACTATTTATTGAGCCCTCTACTTCTACTAAATATGAAGTTTTTATACAAGTTTTCTAATTTACATAACAACCTTTGTATAGGTATATTTATTCCTTTTTTACAAAAGTTGGTAGCTTACCCAAGGACCAGAGTGAATGGTAACTAGACTTGCATCTGAATGCAGGTCTGTCATTTGCTTAAATCCCCAGGTATGTAGTTTTTCTATTATACCACAGTCTTTCATTATAATGTAAATTTCTTTGTTGATTATTTTCTCCTTCAGATTCTTTGATTCCTATCCCTCCATCCTTCACCACCCCAATAAATATAAATAAGGATATCATAAGCAGCAGAGAAGTAAATATTTCAGAATGGTTTTGTTTTGGGAACAAGAATTTCACTACAGATTGTGGCTGTTACTAGGTGGAAGCGGCTATTCGGAAGCCTTTAAGGAAATTTTTGGCTGCTAAGGCCTGGGCTCATTTGAATTAGGGAAAATTGTCTTCAGGAGGTGAATTTCAACCTCATAAGGTAAAAAGGAGTCTATCTTGAGCAAAGAGTTTCTAGGTTTGGTTTCTAAGGAAGATTGTGTTTGTGTTTTGCTAGCTTGAATAAATTTATGAATTTTCGGGTCTTCCTGGTGGTGCAATGGGTTAAGCAACACACCATGAAGCAAACCACAGCCACTGGTCGGGGAGGTGACCCACATGGCATGGCAGACCTCTCCTGCCTTGCCCACTGCTCCCCTCAGCAGCATATTTCAGTCAGGCTGCCAGTTCTGCTCCCTGCTCTGTCTCTAGTGAATCCCCTCACCCCCTCCCATACCTCTGGCAAGCTCTTGTATGCACAAATCTTGTATGCAAATAAATCTTTTTAAAAAAAGAGTTTAGAGTTCATTTACAACTCTATACATGATTTAGGGGTATAGGTTCACACCTCTTTAGATATATGTTACCACACTACCCTCACCACCCAAAGAACTATATTCCAGGAACAAAATCAGGAGTAGAAAGCAAAAGCTTTCAGAAGTTGTCATTAGGTAGTAAAAAATCACTCTCTGGAATTCTCTGGAATATTCTAGAAGAGAATGGATTTCCTGCTATTGTACAGGATAAGGGCTTGAGTAATTTAATTTAGTATTAAAGGAAGTCTGGATGATAGGGGTGGTTAGATTATAATATGAATGGGAAAATTCTCTTAGAATTGTTCTAAGACAGGAAATTTGATACAAGATAAAATCCAAGAAGGTGTTATTTGGGTTACTTTCACACAAAAAAAGAAGAAACTCCCTGCATCCCTAGTGATGCAAATAATATGCAAACTAGGGTAATTACATAGTTGCTTAGAACATTTTGCTTACCTCATTTTGACTCTAAGAGCAGTTGGGACACCAAAGGGGAATGTTTGCCAACAGTCCAGAATTGTTAGATTTTTTCCAAGGGAAACAAAGGGTAAATTTCTTGTCAAACAAATGTCAGGGTTGTAAACTAGCTTTTCAAACACCAAACACCTTCTTATCTCCCTTCCATAAAGCATACCAAAAGAAAAAAATGTGAAATGGTCAAAACGTGATCCATTGATACATGAAAGCACAAATGAAAATTTCTTTCCTCCCTTGTTTATTTTATGAAAGGTACTTTTTCCTCCCTTCTCTTGGCTCAACAACGTGAAGAATAGACTTGCATTCTCCTCTGCAGATGATTTTTGCTATCATTTCTAGCTATTAGTGTTAGTCTATTGGGGGTGCTGTAAAATGCCTGACTAAAGCAGGGATACTTGAGGCTGAGAGCATCAAACAAGTGGGCCAGCTGCTTCCACAACTGCATCTGACACCCAAGGGCACCCAGGTAGTATGGCAGAGACCCACCTGGGATGGCATTCGGCAACAGAAGATGGCTGCTGCTGCCCTGGGGAGATAGGAAAGGAAGTCAGAGAATCACTGTTCCCCAAGCCAAGAAAAAGGACAGTCTAAAATCAGGCAAAATCTGCCTTGGATTAAATTTAAAACCTTTCCCAAACCTTAGGTGTCCTGAAAAGAGTTAAGCATTTCTCCTATGAGCAGAAGACGATGAAACGTCTCCTAGCAACTGGGATATTTTACCAATCTATCTTAGTAGTTATATCATAAAGGACACTAGTTCTGCTACCCATAGTTCTCCCAACAACTATCAGAAAAGGGACACGACCCGAACAAACTTAACGACTGGGCTGCAGTTTTAATACACGATCCAAATAGGAAACAATCTCAACTTGGATTGACTAAAGTGAATTAACCACTGAGAAGATTTTTCTGAGTGTTCTTCCACTCCTACTGAGGGGACACTGTTGTCCCAGCTGCTGGCTGCAAAACTTTGGTGCCATCTGTCTTCCTTCTCCTCTCTCCTATCCCCCTCTTTCACTTCCCTCTCCTTTCTTTCCAATCCCTCACTCCTTTCCTTCCTTGGGTCCCTGATTGTTAATGCCTTCTCAGCGTTTGTCTTTCAGCCTTTCTCTTTTCCCTTTCTTCCCTCTTAGCCCCTGCAGCCATAGTGGGACCGTGCTGAGTCCTACCCTGAGGTCTGTCTTCCCTCTAGTTCCAGCTCCAGGTAGTTTGTTACCCTTCTCATAAACAATAAAACTTGTTTTCTTTTTTTTTTTAAAGATTTATTTATTTATGCACACAAGCACTGGGGTACAGGCCAGAGGTGTGGGGGAGTGAGAGGATTCACCACAGAGAGCCGGGAGCAGAACAGGCAGATCAACAGAAGTACACTGCTGAGGAGAGCAGTGGGCACAGCAGGAAAGGTCTGCTGCACCATGTGGGTCCCCTCCCTGGCCGACAGCAGGGATCGAACTCGTGCTGCAGTGGCTGCGGTTTGCTTCATAGTGTGTTGCTTAACCCACTGTGCCACCGGGGAGGCCCAATAAAACTTGTTTTCTAGGCCTCTAATCTCTTCTCAAGATATATTATTCTATACACAACTGCCAAATTATTTCCCCTGCACCAGCAATCGGATAATAGCATCGCCCTGCTCAAAAACTTTCAAGGCTTCCCTATGAAG
This sequence comes from Galemys pyrenaicus, assembly GCA_019455555.1. Taxonomy (NCBI): domain Eukaryota; kingdom Metazoa; phylum Chordata; class Mammalia; order Eulipotyphla; family Talpidae; genus Galemys; species Galemys pyrenaicus. The sequence continues at coordinate 3,578,160 of JAGFMF010011726.1, forward strand.
CAAACTCCAGAGTTCTAAGCCTGATATTTCAGGCCCCAAATGGTCTGGTCCTGCCCCTCTGTCACAGTCCTGTCTGTCTCCCTGTCTTCCTTTGTGCACAACGATGCTTCTGCCAAAATGCCACTTACTCAGCTGGGCTTTTCCCTAATATATCTGTCTAATCTTTCTTTCGAACCTCTGTAGAACTTACCCACATAATAAGATCACCCTAACAATAACAAAAAAGGAACCGGTGTTTGTGGGGCACTGTTGCTCCTACCTCACCTACGTGCTAGAGCTGATCCGTGTCCCAGGGTAAGCAGCAGAAAGAACATGTACCTCCTCCTTACCAAGGAGTCAGAATCCACTAGATTAGGCCTGTCGCAAAAGAGTGCTGTTGATGCCCCAATTCTCATGGAGTCACTGTGAAACAAGTTTTGTTTTGTTTTTTTTCCCCTACTTTCTCTTCCCCTACCCCAAATTCTCCTGTGATCCACAGGATTCAGATGCTGGGTAAATGTAGACAGGACATTGTGCTGTACTTGAAATGAAACCTCCTGCAAAATGGCAGCATTCTCGTGGAGACACGTATGTTTTACCTACTCCATCTTCTCATAAGAACTCTCTTAGTCCTAATTACAAGAACATTTTCCCAGAAAAATGTTACCATGAGTTACTATTATGTTTGAGATGTACTATGTCCCTCAGATATATTGGGCAGAAAAATGGTTAAGACACACAGACTATATGAACTGCACTATCCAACACAGTGGCCACTTGTCGTAAGTGACGACTGAGTGCTTGCCAGTCGGCTGGTCCCAACTGGGAAGTGCTGTGAGTGTAAAATACACCCAGGATTTCAAGGATTTACTCACCTAAAAAGTAAAATATGTCATTGACAACTTTTGTAATATTTCCTAAAAAGTAATGTACTGATAATATTTTGGATCTAATCAGGTCAAATAATTTGTGATTAAGATGAGTTTGTGATTAAGGCTGATTTTTTTACACATACATTTTGAACAGCACCGTTTCCAAGTGTATACACAATATGATAATTTGGCACAATTTTTAAAGGTGAAAAATACTAGTTCAGTAACAAAAGACCTGGCACATAACATGAAAAGGAGCGTATTCTACCGGCTATAGATTGTGCACTTTTACACCTCCAACGAGGATGGAAGTAAGCCACGAGGAGGGAGTACCCACCCAAATTAATACTGGGAAGTTTACTTCTTTGGACTTCCTGAAATTCACCACAAATCTTTATCCCTCATATCAACATGCGCCATTCTGAAGATTCATGATCAGGCTTGGCAAATATTACCGTGAAATATGCCAGGAGCTTGTTTCTCTTTACTTTCCTAATATGGTTTCTGGAAAAGTTCCATAGCATCCTCGCATAGAGGGCACACGTTTAGTTTCTATCGACTGTGCTACTCTACTGCCATGATTCTCTAGGAACAGCACCAGCACCTGGGGATTGTTAGAAGTGTAAACATTCTGGCACCGCCTGAGACCTACTGAATCAGGAACTCTGGTAGGGCCCAATAACTTGGGTTTAACAAACTCCAGATGATACTGACTCATACTGACGTTTGAGCGTCACAGTCCAGGAAGGTAAGCCCTAAGGCTTGGAAAATGAGATCTCAGGCATACTACGGTCCCCATTAAGTTCTGTTTAATAACCCGATTTCAGTGGTGCCTTTTAGGGTCAAAATTCTTCTGTAAATCTGTCAATGAACAATAGAAGCATGATATTTGCTCCTAATTGTGAAGAAACGGCTTGCTGGTAACTTCAGAAGTTGCCACTACATGCCAGGAAGAAATTGCAAGTCATCATCAAGACATATTCATAAATTGTCAGCAGGACGTAATGGATATCATGACACTGCCAGACCCAAGAGAGAGGCTGAAATCAGCGTAGAGAAATAGAAAAACATGCCGGCTAAGTTATGACATAAAACAGGCCTGGGAGCCCAGCCAGGCTGACTGGCCATGATATTTGCTGTGGAGTCATTCTGGAGCAGAAGCCTGGCCTTCCCCAGTGACCGTGTCCTGTTCGACAAAGAGCCAGTCTCAGCCAATGAGAGGTCTTGGTCAGCGAGGGTTTCTCTGATACAGTCCTCCCGTATTTGTAGAGACAGGAGGGCACGGGGCAGGTTCTCTATGATCCGGACAGATGGGTAAAGGAGGAGTCCTAGAGCCCCCAGCGGCTTTTTCAGGCTTTTATTAATCTTTCTACATCAGAGCTGACCAGGTGCACGGCAGGCAGTGGGGGTGGGGAGCCAGGAGGCTGATGGCCCCCTAGGCCCTAGCAAATCTTCACTCTCTGGGCTGTCGATACTTACTTCTGCTTCTTCTGCCTCTGCCCTCTCTTCTCCTCCTGCTGCTGCTCTTCGTAGCATCCCCGTGATGCTACCTTTATATGCCCAGTGTCTCAGCCCAGATGCACCCAGATACACATGCCCACACCCTACTTCAGATGCCCACCACCAGGTGTGCGTGCAGGACCACAAGTGTCTATCATTGATGCTGATGGCGGGAGGGCAGAAAACCTGATCATCTTCATTTACCCTCCAAGCCACCCCCTCAGGGTTTTCCGCCATACAATCTGTATGTTTCCTTGGTTGAAACAACACTGGAGCCGTGGCCCACAAAAGTAAACAGAATGAAACTGAATGTAGCAATGCGCCATAATACAACAGAATGCAAATACCCCCCTAGGCAGGGCACGAACCTAGGGGCAAGAGACAAGATTATTGGCACCAACAGATGATCCCCCACATCTGCTGCAAAAGGCACTGCTCTTGTGAGGGGGGAACCACTCATGGCACCTGCTGTCCCACGCCAGGAGCCATCAAGCTTCCTGGCCTTCTCTGGCTGTGGTCTCAGCCACAAGTCACACCCCGCACCCACATCAGGATGCTCTCACTCTTGGGATTGCGATACTATACTCTTTGGGGGTAACCGCCCAATCCCCAGGGTACTCTCTGCTGTCACTCCAACACTTGGCTTCCATAGCCACCACCGTGACACGCAGCCCCTGCACTCAGGCCAACCCTGTGCACATGCACATGGGCTGGGGATCTGTGGATGCAAGTTCCACATGCAGCCTCTCTTGCTTGGGTCCCCTCTTCGGCTGTGGGCTCCACCACCAGGCACGTTCCCTTCCTCTCCCAAGAACAGCTCCTCAGCTCCTCACCCTCACTCAACAACTATCAGGGCATCACCCACGGGTGACTTTAAGATATCCTAGCCTTCTTTAACAGACTTAGGCTGCTTACCAGTCTCTCAGGGCTTCCCAATCTTAGTACCAGCTTTTGCCTTCTCTAAGTTGGCCTTTTTGGTACTTCTCTGCCTGGCTACACAGTACTTGGTGAGGGTTTCCTCCCTCAGCCAACCTTGGGCTCTTCTCACTCCTGCCCCTTCCTCTACTCTGGCCATTACCTCTCCTGGCTGTGGCCTGGGAATGTTGGGCAGTACACAGGTTGCTTTTGGTCACCAAGGCCCACTGACCATGCCTTGATTCTTATCTCCTGGGGCATACAAACAATACCATCCACCCCCAGGGTTCCATAAACTTACCATCAACCTGCCAAAGCTCCCCAGCCTTCTAGCGGTATTGTTAACCCCTCAGTTCTTTTCTTGCATCAGCACTGGGCAAGCTCCAAATTATGGTCCTCTTTCTTCTACTATTCTGCTGCCTCAGGCATCGTGGGCTGGTCCTCCTGGGCCATCTCCTCCTCCACTCAAGGTCTTGTCCCACAGCTTCTGGACCTCATCCACCTCCTCTGTTCCTGCAGCATCTTTGGCTTTTGCCACAACTCCTGGACTTCGGTCACCTCCTGTGACACCATGGTGCCTCCAGCATTGTCACATGCTTGTGGTCTGCCAGCCCTCAGTCCCTCCTGAAGTCTTCAGAGGGCTCTACACGCGTCTGCATCGAACCATCCTGTAGACCAATGCCAACTGTAGAGGCAGGAGTCACAGAGCAGGTTCTCTATGATCCGGACAGATGGGTAAAGGAGGACTCCTGGAGCCCTCGGGGGCTTTTTCAGGCTTTTATTAATCTTCCTACATCAGAGGCAGCCAGGTACACAGCAGGCAGTGGGGCCGGGGGCGTGGAGGCTGGCTGGTTGGCGTCCTAGTCCCTGGCGAATCTTCACTCTCTGGGATGCTGCTTCTTCTGCCTCTGCTCTGCTCTTCTCCTCCTGCTGCTGCTCTTCATGGCCACTCTTATATGCCCTGTGTTTCAGCCCAGGTGCTTCCACCAGGTGCTTCCACCCTATGTCTGGCGCCCGCCATCAGGCACGCGTGCAGGACCGCAGGTGTCTGTCATTGACACTAATGGCAGGAGGGCGGAAAGACCTCCTAAGTTTTCATTTACTACATATCTTAACTTTGCCTCTTTGGGAATCCTGAAATTCACCACATATCTTTATTCCTCATATCAACATGTGCCATTCTGAAGATTCTGTATACCCATGTGTAGCGGCAGGAAGGGTGGCACTGGGCAGGTTCGGGATGGTTCTTAGCAGACGGGGGCGTCAAAGAAAGGGAGTCTTGGAGCCCTCGGTGGCTTTTCATGCTTTTATTAGTAGAGATGGCCAGGTACATGCCTCCCAGCCCCCGGCGCATCTCATCCTCTCGGCTGCTTTGCTGCTGCTGCTCGCGTTGGTCAGTACTGTCGGTCCTGGTGTCCTCATGACGCCGCCCATTTATGCCCGTGTCCAACTCAGGTGCGCCCACTTGTGCATGCCCGCCCTGGAATGCTCACAGCACCGCAGGTGTCCATCATCACAGTGGTGGGAGGGTGGAAAGACCTGATTTCTCTATCCTTACACCATACCAACCTCCTTTCATTTTTCATAGGTAGGTACCAGACACTTTTTCTTTATGGGTCTGTTGTACATGATGTTCAGTCTGTGGACTGAAATGTTCTTCTCCAAGCTTCACCTGGGAGAATACATTTTTTAGGTCTCAAATGTCAACTCTTTAAAGAGGCTTATCCCAGCCTACCTCTCTATAATTGAGCAACCTTGTGTTGTTTTTTCAAATAATTCACCACAGTTTGTACCCATATATTTTTCTATATGATTATTTCTTTTTTTTAAGATTGATTTATGCTTACAAGAACTGGGGTACAGGCCAGAGGTGTGGGGGTGAGAGGAGTCACCAGAGACAGAGTGGGGAGCAGAACAGGCAGATTGACTGAGCACTGGGTGAGGCAGGAGAGGGCTGCTGCGCCACGTGGGTCCCCACCCTGGCCGGGGATCAAATTCATGCTGCAGTGGCTGAGAATGCTTCATAGTGTGGTGCTTCCCCCTTGCACCACCAGGGAGGCCCTATATGATTATTTCTTTCTGTCTGTCTCCCTGCTCTACTTGGAGAAGAACAACCTCTGTGCTCTTCTGGATGAGAATCTTGGAGCTTCGCACAGTGACTGATACTTAAAAAACAACTGAATGAGTGGAGAGAAGGAGAAAGGGAAGGAGAAGGGAACTAAACTTAATTGCAAATGTGAAATACTCCAGCCTCATATCTATCTTCTTCATTGAAAACCATTTTTTACTGAACACATTCTTGTTATGTGGATGGCTACTCTGTTCCTCCTAACCTCTGTGCACAACACATTTTTAAAGTCTTCCCGTTCTCTAGCACTGGCTACTCAGATTGCCTCCAACTCTCCCATCATCCTAAACAATGGCCACTGTTAAAAATGCCACTTTTGAAAAACTCAATGTGTTTTTAATAAACTTGAGTTAGAATGAGTCACAAATCATCAGAGGGTTTTGAAGGATAGTTTTCATAATAACTTAAGTACCTAAATTTGGTATTTCCTGCAATGGCCCAAATAAGATTATTTTTAGGCCTTTTGCAAAAAGCATAAACACTAAAAAAGATAGAATATCTCCAGTATGGTAAATGACCAAAGAGATCCACTAAATATGTAAGTTAGGAGCTCGACTACTAAAGTAAAAGCATAACCAACTCACAAAGAGAAATAAAGGAGATAGAACAGGATAGGATACCACTTACCTAATTTCTCAAGTTGTAAACTTAAGTTATTATTGATTCATACATGGTATCACTGTTTCATCATCTGGGGCAAATCCTAATATCTTAACAGTTCTGACCTGACATTACCACAACTTTATTCATACAGTCTCTGAATTATGATGACTGGCAGGTCCAAAATGCAAAGAGCTATAATATTATCAGAGAGCTTTGACTTCCTGCCAAGTCTACAGATATGTGGACATTTCACAATAATTGTTTCCGGACTTCACTCAATGTGTCTCTTACTTTGCTCATATCCGCTCTCCATCCCTTCCAATTTGTTCTCCACACAGCAGCCAGAGTGGGCATTTTAAAATTTGAATTTGATTTTGATTCTGTTACACCAATGACTGTTTCTTAGTCAAAATTTGTAAACTGCCAACTGTCCCTACAGGCTCTCCCGTCTGCTTCCTACTCATTTCTCATCCATTTCTATGGTCCCGTTGCACATGGGTTCCCAGTTCCTCAAAAGCACTGAGCCACATATACCCCGCCTGCACTGCCGGCAAGACTCTCCTTGATTTCCCCTTCCCAACACCCTCACTCCAAGCCTTCTGACCTCAGAACAAGCATCAGTTCCTCAGGGAAGCATTTCCATGGGCTTCCACTAAATGTGTTCCATTTGCCTCTCCTTTAGAGTTCTTAAGAAAATTGTCAGTTAGATACAGTTCCTTTCCATACAGGGTCTTTATATTAGTTTCTGATCACCCTAGCCAAGAGGATCTAAGACCAGGGACTTGCCAAATGTCGCTGACCATTATACTCACGTCCCCTTGCAGAAACTAGCACAGAACCGGTAATCAGAAAACACTTTAAAAGGATAAGTAAGCAAACTATTGGGCAATCCATATTTTTAAGAAAAGTGTGATACTTAGATGACCAAAGTCCAGTTCCATTTGAAAAGCTTCATGAATTACTGGTAATATCTCCTGAGGCTTATATTTTTCTGGTAGGTTGGGTATTCTCTTTTCTTCCACTCAGGCTCAGGTCTGCATGATTACTGACTCACGTGTAGTGTGTGGCGAGGGCAGTGAGGGGACTGGTGATAACAGCCAGGTTGGAGGACCAAACCAGAGACTGGATGGGAGTGAATCCACTGAAAAGTGGGTGTTAGAAGAAAAATGAGAATTCTGGTCACTACTATGGATAATCCAAGTAGGTCTATCATACAAAAAGTCAGGAAACCAGGACTGAGTTGATATTTTACTGTATAACTCTCTGGGTTGCTGCTTAGTTTATGAATGCTGGAAACAACCTAATAATAGTTTTAAGGAGTAGTCACATTTGCATATCACAGCCCTAGACCCCCCCATCCAGAACTGACTGCACCACAGATCTGAGTTGGTCTAGTTCTCTCTCCCAGGAAAAGGAAATCGGGAATTGGAAAACGAGAAGACTGGGAATTGACAGAATGAAGTTCATAGATTAGCAATAATGGACTCTAGAGCCATTTCTGTCCGTGGCGGTTCAACTCCTGATTCTGTGAGATGTCTCTGTAATCTTCCAATAAATTTCCCCTCCTTTTTTTCAGCCAGTCAGAGCTAGTTTCTGTTATTAGCAACTCAAAGAGCCCCATGACTACAAATATAGAAAAGATACTTCTATGCAGGTTTTAACTGAAACTGCACATGTAAGGAGGTCATTTTATAAATTACAGAAGAGAATATAGGAGGGAGAAAGGGAGACTGAGTGTGAGAGAGCAAGTTTGAATGAAATAAAGAAATAGGGAGAACATGTGACTAAAAAAGAGAGAAAGGGTAAGGGCAAAGTGAGAGTGAAAGCCAGTCAGCGTGTAGAGTGTGAAAAGTAAGAGAGACCAAGAATGAGAATGAGAGAGAGTCAGAGAGTCACAGGGAGACAAACATGAGCATGTGAGGGGAGGTAATTGGTAGATTTGAATAAAAGTACGGGGACTTGGGTTTATGTAGCAAAGGCATAAACTGAACAGTGAAATTCTATTGGGTCTTAAGTCAATAAAGCCCCCAACTTAGGAAGTGAGGCTGCTTAAAAAAAAAAATACAAAAACAGCAGTTCAAAAATGAGGGAAAAACTAACCTGTAGTCATTCTGACAGAATTATCAGCCACACTCAAACTGTGAATGAGAAAGCAACACTTGTGCTTCTTGAAGAAATTGAGTTTTTTTTTTTTCCTCTGGTAGGGTTTTGTATTCTCCCCACCCCCCCACTTTGGTTTAACCTACCTTAAGCTGGGAGTTACAGGGAAACATGAAGAAGAAGGAAAAAAAAGACTACAACGTGGGTGAGGGGGAGTCATAAATCCTGAGGAGCACAGTGCAGGTACATAAGTACACATTTAAACATTTTCAGACAGAAATGACATCTGACCTAGCGATTTCCTCACTTGAAAATCTATTGGATTTAAATCAAGAGATGGCTTTTGGTCAAGTTTGTATTACAGATTTATTGAGCCACTTTTGACCTTCTAAGCCTGACTAAATGTAAAATAGCAGCTTTGTGCCAAGAAAAAATTAGTTTGTTGAACGCCAAATCTTACTGAATTTCATGGATAGCTGAAATTCTTGCTTACTTAGGCTGAATAAACCAACAAGTTTTGATATACGATAGAAATGAGTAATGCAAGCTTGAACAGAGCAGTGCTGACAGAAGGACAGTGTCTTTGCTGCAAAGTACTGCTCACCTGCCAGCCTCTTCCTGAACCTGCTGGCATCACCAGTTCTCCCCACTATGGGGCCCTTCTAGCTCCTTGAGTCCTAAGGAAACACGTCACCTGTTGTCGCTGCCTGGGACACTCTGTCCCAGATCTCCATCTCTGCCTTCCTCAGCCTCCTTTATCACATGTTTTCATAACAGAGGGGTTGTTCCCTTCACAGCATTCCCCTGGTGTGACTGATTTGTTAGATGCTGTTTCTGAAGTATCTAGATTATTGGCTCTGTGAGGGTAAGGACAGGTCCTTTTCCACTAAATACTGTATCCCCACAGTCATGCTTGTCATGTAGTAGGTATTTGATACTTTTTCATAAATGGATAAAATAATAGCTGCTGCCTTCTAACCTCAATGTGCCATTTCTAGAAAGACCAGATGGGCATTCCTTCACCCTGCCCTACAAACACTCATGCAGGCGGAGTCCTTAGCCTATTGTCAGCTCTCCCCTTTCTTCCTGCTGCATCAACTCAGGCTCCAGATCCTGTCCTGCTGCATCTTAATGTTTCACATTTGTCCCCTTTGCCCCTCTACAGGGTCACTATCCCAGGAACACCATCACTAAAACCTGTTCACTAATTTTCTTGGTCCTCCCTTGAATCCCGCCCTCATAGAGTTTTTCTGCTCAATTCAGCCTGGGTTTCCAGTTGAAATAGCATCACACTACTCCCTCCTGAAGTGTCTTCCACTGGAAAAAATAGTTATTCTCTAGTTTAGATACCCTAAAATCATCCACAGAGCTCTACAGATTACATTAGTTGTAATTCAGACACAGATAATTAAGAATTTTTACCCAAACTATTTCATCTACCTTCATAAGGTAAGGGAGGCTCTTCAAACCTGTCACCTTGCTAGGTCATTGACTTGGGTGCCAACCATGTACCTACTAGAAAGGACGTCAGCCATTCCCTGGTCCACTGGGGTCATTCTCTGGGGTGGTTATTCCTCGGTCCATGTCACCATCTGGCAGACACTAAAAAAAAAGTAGAAAACAACTGGGTCAGAAGTAACATGGGAGATCTATTCTGGCATTAATGGTTAGCTTCCTGGGAAAAGAGGTTCTCACAAGGAAAGCACTATGGATGGATAATGGGAAAAGCATTATGGTAAGAGTGATGCTGGGAGAAAAAAATTAAGTATTTTGTGTACAACTGGAGTACCAGAGGGCCAGGAAAACAGAGGTAAAAGATATATCCTCATATAACAAAACAATGTGAAGAGAATGCCCAGTAGACTTTTGGAAATGGACTGAGAGATAGGAACATTTACAACTGTATTACAGAGGGAATTTAAAAAGATCTATCATGCACATTGCTTGAGAAAAGGACCAGTGAAATTGGTTTTGCCTTTTTTCAGACAAGCAACATGAAGAAACCAGGTACAAAATCACCACAACAAAAATAGGTAACTGATGAAAAAAAAAAAAAAACCCATGGAAAAGGGAGAAGGTGGACATCATTCTGGAGAAAAAGAAGAAAATCAAGCCTCCAAAAATGATCTCCTGCAAAATACAAAAGAAGATCTCAGAAAACTGCTTCATAAGATGTAAAATGACTCACTTCTGTGGTAAGAAAAAAGAAAAGAGCTGTAAGAGATTAGCTGGCATAAAGAAACTACAGAAAGATAAACAGGGAGATGACAAGTAAGAAAGAATTGCAAGAGGAATCTAAAAATATGAAAGGAGAGCTTTAATCCACATTGATGGCAATAAAGGGCAAAATTGATCCTGTGGAAATGGACAGTATGGGTTGGCAAATTGGAAAGTTTCTCACACAAAGCAGAAAATGTGTGCGAATGTCCAAGCCCTACTCCCAGAAATTCTGACTTCATTGACCTTAAGTGGAGCCCAAGTATATATTTTGTTGGTTTGTTTTTAATTCTGATGTGCAGATAACATCTGAGACCAATTAAGTCAGAATTATTGGGCATGGGATTCTGGAATCAGTGAAGAGCATTCTGGACATTGACCTGGTACAGTCAAGCCTGAGAACTATGCTCTAGAAGTTTGGGAACAAAAATTAAATTCATGGCTATTTTCCATTTATGAAGACAACAGGAGACATAGTCAGGCATAAAAGTACTGATGAGAGACAATATGTTGTCTACAAAAAATAACATGAAGGCATCCTTCAACTGACCAAAACATGAAGCAAAAAAAACCAAAAAACAAAACACAAACCCCAAACCCCTCAAAATTAGTAAAGTAATAGTAGAAATCCACAACTTTACATATATCCATATATATCTAGTTTAAAATGTCAGTATTCTGCTTGAAATAGAATATTGTAATTTAAAAGCGTGATCCAATTAAATGTAATAAGTTTTCATACTAAATTAATGATAACTAAAAAGAGAAGATAGAGTAAAAAAAAATACATACACACTTGCCTACGTGTTAACACTACAAACATACACAGTCCAAAATTCAAAAGCCACCATTCATTCTGACAACTTTCTGTTCCACATCAAGTCTACCCATAACACATAAGGCATGTTAATTATTTCCTTAAGGCCTCTGCCCTTAAAATCCCATGCGTGCAACACCAGCATAACCTCAGCCTCCTGGAATCCAAGTACTAGAGGTAAGTTTCAATTCTTTTCAACTTTTCAATTCTTGAATTTGTAAATACATTGATGGGTCTTTGTCCTAAAAACATAGGAATTAGGGTGCTTCTGTTCCTGAGTAAAATGTAATTAGTGGTGGCAGGCTAGAAGCATTATTGCAACAGCTAGAAAGAGCCAGATAAATGACAAGAGTTATGTCTTAAGGGTCTCAGAAAATGAGGAAGCAATGAGCACTTCATAAATTACCAGTTGTTTTCTCTTTGAGGGACATTTGACAATTCTGGGCATGGTCTGAGAATTAGATTTGACGTCTAAAGAAGAATTTTCCTGGGAAAGAGAAACCAGAGAGGTTTTTGGTAGTCATGTGGGGCTGGTGAGAGAAACTAGAAGCGTAAAGTGTTAAATACACAGTTGGTTTTCCCCATAGGACATCATCTGAGTTCAAGGGCTATGCAAAGAAGCCTGGGAAGTTTGGCTACCACTAGTTTCATAGTGCTAAGGAGAATATGTCTAACTAGAGAAAAGCATCCTGCCATGAAACACAAAGTCAGGAATCTATCAGGACACCTTTCAAACGCTGAAGTTGGAATGGGGCCAGGATTGAAAAGATAAAGAGCTAACTTCAAAACCTCCAAAGTATAGCACTCATCCTAGGTCTTCAGGACTGCGAAGTTATCCTGCAGGCTCCAATCAAATCCCAGAAGACCCATGCCTGAGAATCGGGGAAAAACGGAAGTGGGGCCTCCCTGGTGGCCTAGGGGTTAAGTCTCAGTGCTATCACCACTAAAACCTGAGTTTGATCCCCAGACAGGGAGCTAACCCACATGGTGCAGCATATCTCGCAGAATATTCCAGTGCATCCGCCTGTTCTGCTCCCCACTCTCTCTCTGGTGAATCCTCTCACCCCATGCACCTCTGGCCTATACCTCAGTTCTATGCAAAATAAAAAAAAAAAAAAATTTAAAGGAATTAAAAAAAAAAGACAGAAATGAATTAAGTTTTTACTAAAGCTGCAACTTAAACCCTACCCATCTCAAAGATACCTATCTGACAAAAGGGGAAATTATAAGCCCTCTATAGTGTGAGATATCATCTGGGGTAGCTATGCTTTTATACACAATGTCTGACAAACAATAAAAAATTTAGACATACAGAGAAACAGGAAAATATAACTGATAATCATAATCAAGAGAAAAGATAAACAATAGAAACAGACTCACAGATAATTCAGATGGTAAAGTTATAAACTTTAAGCTTTATTAATATTTTCAAGCTAGAAGAGTATTAAAATAATTGAATACTATACTATAGGAAAGAAGAGGATGAAAAGAGGAGGACTATCAACAGAGAACTGAAATCTGTTACAAAAATCAAGTGGATATTCTCTAACCTAAAAACACAATATCTGAGGTTAAAAACATATTGGATGCATTTAACAGCAGACTCAGTAGAAAAGACAAGGTTTTAGACTCTGAAAGAAAACAATGGAAATTACACAAATTCAAGTAGAGAGAAAAAGAATTTGTAAAAACAAAATTGAGATACATATAGAACAAGGTCAAAGGTTTATCATATTGCATTGGAACATCAGAATAAGGGAAATAAATGGGAACACAAATTGTTTTTTAAACTGATAAGATATAACACAAATTCAAGAGATTCAGCAAATTCCAAGCAGGGTAAATTTTATGAAATGCTTTTAGACACATTTTTGTCAAATGTCTAATAATCAAGGATAGAAAAAAAATCTTAAAAACAACGAGAGAAAAAAGATACATTAAGGGGCAACTATAAAACTGAATCTTAGCTTCTCAGCATAAAATATGGAAGTCAGGACATAGTGGAATATCACTTTCAAAGTGCTAAAATAAATGATTGCCAAACCAGAATTTTTTTAATTTGAAATACTATTCAAAAATGAAGGCAAATTAAAGAATTTTTCAGAAAATATAAATCAGAGAAGTTTTCACAAGCAGACCTGCACTAGCAAAACAATTGAAGGAAATGTTCATATGAAAACATAGAGCTAAAAGGAGTGAAGAAAATGCATCACAAAGTATAAATATGTGGAGAAAGATAAAATATCATTGACTACTTCATGTAACAATAACAATGTCCTATGGGATTTATAAGACATATAGAGAAAATGTGTAACACCAATATCACGAAAGTTTGGGTGGACTGTACTAAGACAGGGATGCATAATGAGAACTCCAGAGAAACTCTAAAGAAAGATATAATGATTTATAACAAACCATCTAATAACAGTAAAGAAATGAAATCATGACACCTGAAAAGGTGTAAACAAAAAGCAACACTGTTCTTTCAATTCTACCACTATGCCACAAAACTAGTTCTCTGAACTTGTATTTCCCTGCTCCTGGATGAAATCTCCAGAGTATGTCATGGCTTCTCTCAGATAAGAGCAATAAAATTGATTGTGTTGGGCCCGCCCTGGTGGCGCAGTGGGTTAAGCAACGCACTATGAAGCAAACTGCAGCCACTGCAGCAAGAGTTGGATCCCTGCTGCTGGCCAGGGAGGTGACCCACATGGTGCAGCAGACCTCTCCTGTCTCGCCTGCTGCTCCCCTCAGCAGTGTGTTTCCGTCGATCTGCCTGTTCTGTGTCCTGCTCTGTCTGGTGGATTCTCTCACCACCCCCACATCTCTGGCCTGTACC
>JAGFMF010011726.1:3600269-3639813 GCA_019455555.1 Galemys pyrenaicus
GAGGGAGGGAGGGAGGGAGGGAGGGAGGGAGGGAGGGCTTGGAATGATTTGGTGGGGGAGCATAAGACAAGCACAATCAGTCTTCTTCACATTTCCTAGTGAGATGAGTTGCAGTTCCTGCCCAAGGACAATCCTTCTCACTCTACTCATGACAGGAGAGCTGTTCTTGGACATTATTTAATGCTCACCAATCCCAAGCCCAGACAGGTCCCAGGACATTAAAGGAGAGCAAGACAGTAGCTACTGGGGGTTAGGAAGGAGACAGCTAGCACAAGTGCCTGATCAAGTTGCCCAGAGAGCAGGATCAAGGGGTCACCTTGTTGAAGCGCACCCCAGGTGCACCACATGTGGAAGGCAAAGAGAGACTGAAGAAAATGGCAGGCCACAGCATATTTGTAGATGGCAAATATTTCAATAAGCAAGGGAAGTGAGAAGAGGCTGGAAAAGCACATCCACAAGACATGTAGATTTCTGTACTCACCCTGCTACTCTTAAAAGTTTAATTTGGTTTAAACGCATACACCATCCAGATGGTCTTAGCAACACAGTTTATCTCAGGGATATGTCTTTGGGCAGCTCCTGGGTGCTGGAAAAGCAAATGCTACACCCATTTTCAGCGGTGCAGAGTGATGAGGAGAATCGAATTGACCAATTCCAGATCCCAGGTTAACGGCACTGCATCTGATCTCTCACCGCTCCCACCTCCATGTGCTCATACTTCCTCCCTGCTGAAGTCACCCAGGCTCTGGGTGACCCGTTACTGGGATCCCGAGCTCCTCTGTGTGCAGAGTCCACAGAAGCTGCACCTCAGCTCAGATGTACTGGATGCCACAGTTCAGCCTCCTTTCTCCTTCAGTGACTGTCCTTCCTGAAATTCCCTTGTTTGCGACACAGAATATGGTGAAATTCATCTTAGTGGAAATTTGTATGTTGACAGCTAAGGAGACGTCAGAGGCATTAAAGGGAGTTATTGTGAAAGGGGACAATGGTGCCAGGCTGTTCATCCTCGATTTCTGGTTGTGTGGCCTTGAACAAATCTTCTAAGTTTCTAATCATCTTTACATGAACAGAGAAGAGTGGCACCAGCTACTACCACTGTTAACATCTAATTCAATCTAATTCTAGCAATTGCTGTTAAAAAAAATCTTAGCCTGGAACATTTTAAAGATCAGTTAATGTTAGCTGCTGTCAGTATGGTCATTGTTTTTGTGGCTGCTCTGACTCCCCTGGTCTTTATCCATTCAGAAGTGTAGTGAAACCAGGAATACACAGGTGTGAATAAGTACCCTCAGCAGACCAAGAAGGATGCGCTTTGGGGAGAGACATACATAAATACACAGCTGATAGACTGGTGTGGCCAGTCTACCGACAGAAGAACGGGAAAGGAAAACTAAACAAGCTGTGACTTGCTTAACAGTTCTTTTGATCCAACCTTCTACATCACAAGTGCCAATGGGGATGTCTCTATTCAGAGACATTTTAAAATGTAGATTTTAAAAAATGTTTCAAATACAGGGTCTCCCTGGTGGCGCAGTGGGTTAAGCAACGCACTATGAAGCAAACCACAGCCACTGCAGCACGAGTTTGATCCCTGCTGCCGGCCAGGGAGGGGACCCACATGGTGCAGCAGACCTCTCCTGCTGTGCCCGCTGCTCCCCTCAGCTGTGTGCTTCCGTTGATCTGCCTGTTCTGCTCCCGGCTCTCTGTGGTGAATCCTCTCACCCCCCACCTCCACACCTCTGGCCTGTACCCCAGTGCTTATATGCATAAATAAACAAATCTTTAAAATAAATTTTAAAAAATGTTTCAAATACAGGAGAGATAGAAATAACGGTACAATAAGCACACATATACCCAGTGTGTAGATTAAATCAGTGAACATTGTACTGTGTGTTTGCGCTAGTATGTGCATGTGTGTGAGAGGAGGGAGGAGAAAAAGAAATTTTAAAGTATACGCTCTGTGCTTATGTATCTCAGCACGCTCAAAAGATTTTGAGAACTTCCCTTGCATGAATATATAATACAATTATCACATCCAAACTAGTACCTCCTAATACTAATGTAATCTCCTAGTACATAATACCTCCCTAATACCCAGTTTATACTCAAAATTCCAGAACTGTCTCCCAAATATCTATTATGGGTGATTTTTTCAAATCCATCTCCAAAGTTGCTCATTTGGCATTCAGTTGTTAAGTCTGATAAGTCTCTTCTAATTTTCTCATCTACGACAGATACCCTACAACAATAGACGTCTATATCCTATTGTTTATTATTATTACTACTACTACTTATTGAAGGAACCAGGATGATGTGTACTATAGGACAATCAATATTTTGTGGGTTTTTTTGGGGGGGAGAAGACTTAATGTGTTTTTCAAAAAAAAAATAACTGAAAGAAAGGTACATTAAGAATTCTGTCAATTTTGTATAAAATTCTGAATTTCTGACTTTCTTTGAGAAACATCAAAAGACCTGGCAGTATTAGCCTGTGCTGGTTACAATTTGTGATGCTCTGCAGCATTCTCTCTTCACCCCTTCCCAATCAAACTTGTTGCAATAGCTTACTTTACCTGTCTCCTTTTTTCTTCAACTCACTACAGTCAGCAAAAAAAGAAAAAAAAAATGTGCTTATGAGCTATTGTCCTTGAAAGGGCATCCATGCTATATTCACATTAACTCTAGGATACCGCATATCTGTGTGGTCTCCAAGGGCACTTGAGTTTATGGCTGCATCAGTTACAGTTCTCAGGAGAATAGAACCAATAAAATATATATGAAGATCATTTTAAGAAGTTGGATTACATGCTTGTGGAACCTGGCAAGTGTGAAATCCATACAGCAAGCTAGCATAATGGCATGATTTCAAAAAAGTTACAGTCTTAGAGAATTCTTTCTTCTCCAGAAAACTGCATTTTTTGCCCTTAGGTCTTCCACCCATTGGATCAGTTCCAACCACATTATGGAGGGTAACTTCCTCAACTTAATGAACTAATTGTTACATCTATAAAATAACTTCACAGCAATATCTATATTAGAGTTTGACCAAACAACTAGGCACCATGGTCTAGTCTATCCAAGTTGATAGAAGTAATTAACCATCACAATTACTTTGTTCTAAAACCAAGTAGGAATTTTGGTTTTACTTTGTTTTCTTTTGTTAACAGCTTTCTCCTTCATATCAATATCCATTTGTTTGTAGTAAGTTACCACAAATTTAGTGGCTTAGAATAATGCAAATGTATTACCTCATGATTTCCATAAGTCAGAGTATAGCTATGGTATGACTAGATTCTCTTTTCAGGGTCTCTTTTGACTGAAATCAGGTGTTGGGTTGGCTGTCTTCTCATTTGTTCCTCCTCTACACTCTCTGCTTTATGGCAAAATTCATCCCTTTCAGATTGTAGGGCTGACATCTGCCAGCTTTTAGAACTTGCCTACCTTCCTTATAATGTGGCCCCTCCATTCTCAGGTTAGCAACATACACCAAATTCTTTAGCTTCAAATTTCTACTGTCTCCTTTGGAACCAACTGCAGAAAACTCTCTGCTTTCAGAGGGCTCATGTAGTTAGGTCAGGCACACCAGATAATTTTCCTTTAAATCAACTATGCCATACAATATAACCTAATCATGGGAGTACAACCCATCACCTCCATAGTCCTGCATTTTCATTAGGCAGAACATCTATGTGGGAAAGAGAGTTGCAAAATCTTGGGGCCCATCTTAGAATTCTACCCACCACCTCTTCTTCAAAAGTTATTATCACCCATGTTCAGGGAAAGAACAAGATTACAGGAAGATAATTGCAAATCACTGGTGAGCAAAACCAATTT
Organism: Galemys pyrenaicus; assembly: GCA_019455555.1. Taxonomy (NCBI): domain Eukaryota; kingdom Metazoa; phylum Chordata; class Mammalia; order Eulipotyphla; family Talpidae; genus Galemys; species Galemys pyrenaicus. Next base: position 3,604,104 of record JAGFMF010011726.1, read on the forward strand.
TCTAATGAGCACAAGAAATTAGCCAGTACTTCAGCTAGTCCTTTCTATACAGGATCTGGAAAACTTTAAAACAGAGCCTTGGTGAACTGTGCATTCTCATAAAATTAAAGGGGATCTCCCATTCTTCCTTTCCACAAACTCTGCCTTCAGAGTAAGCGTTTACTCATCTTTTCCCATCCTGGGCTTTATGGTAGCTTCTTGTAAAACGAGTCTCAGCTGCAGTCAGCCAAGCAGCCATAAAAGACCAATGAAAGCAAAACCAAAGAGCTACCCTTTTGGCATCCCATTTTTAAATGATCACAAAAGAGGAAAGAGAAGGGGGGAAAATTCCAAACGGGCCAACCAATGCATGCCTCAAAGGGACTTATCTTGGAAATTTGAGTTTTTTACACTCAGTTGCTTATATATTACTGTTTTGTATAGAAGAAAAAGCAGGATGAAAATGGAACAAGGAAACCTTGAAAATGGATGCAAAACCAAATTCCAGACTAACAGAAATGTTGAATGGGCCACAAAAATGTGAAGTCACACTTAAGAGCTTTATCTTTTCACAACTCTTTGCTGTGGTTTTTCCAAATCATGCTGTGCAACTGCTCCTAAAAATTAAAATATTGCAGTCTACATAGCTGCAATATATTTTTATCAAATATCCATTAAATTTCTATCAAATTTCTGCATTGGTTATACTGACACTCAGTTCATGCCCCAAAATATTTTCCCAAAAAAATTGGACTGCCACATGCAAAAAAAATGAAACTAGATCACTACCTCACACCATGTACAAAAATCAACTCAAAATGGATAAAAGTACTGAACATAAGACCTGAAACCATAAAACATATAGAAGAAAACATAAGCAAAACTTTACAAGACATACATCTCAGTAACTTCTTTAAGGATGTAACCCCCAAGCAAAAAAAAAAAAAAAAAAAATGAAAGAGAAGACAGCTGGAACGACATCAAATTAAAAAGCTTCTGTACAGCAAAAGAAACATTAACCAAAACAAACAAACACCCCACTGATTGAGAAAAAATTTTTACACTCCACACAACTGATAACAGACTGATTACAGAGATAGACAAAGACTCAAAAAAACAAAGGAAACAATCCAGTCAAAAAAAACGGGCAAAAGAACTTAAAAGACACTTCTCCAAAGAGGAGATGCAAATGGCTAACAGGCATATGAGAAAATGCCCAACATCCCTCACAATTAGGGAAATGCAAATTAAAATCACAATGAGATGTCACCTTACACCAGTAAGAATGGCACATATTAAAAAAAAAACAAAAACAGCAACAACAAATGTTGGTGAAGATGCAGAGAAAAAGGAACTCTACTACACCGCTGGGGGGAATGCAAATGAATACAAGCACTATGGAAAACTGTATGGAGGTTCCTCAGTTTACTAAAAATGGAGCTACCATATGACCCAGCAATTCCATTCCTAGGGATCTACCCAAAGGACACAAAAACACTAACCCAAAAGAATACAAGTAGCCCTATGTTTATTGTAGCATTATTTATAATTGGTAAGACCTGGAAACAACCCAAATGCCCAAAAACAGATGACTAGAATAACAAGATGTGGTGCATATACACAATGGAATACTATTCAGCAATCAAAAAAGATAAACAAATGGCATTTGCAGCAACATGGATGGAGCTAGAAGGGATTATGCTCAGTGAAATAAGTCAGAAGGCAAAAGAAAAATATCATTTCAATTTTAGGAGGAATGTAAAGGAACCCAAAAAGGGATCAAGGAAAAGAACAATTAACAACAACAACAAAATCACAACACAACACAAACAAAAAGACAAAGACAAATCAGAGGCATTTTAGATGGGGGGAGAGAGGAAATGGGATGAGGGCAGAAAAAGCACAAGGGACTGAGGTGATGGTGCACTAGTGAAACGGTGGGGGGAATTCCATGGGGACAGCAATTGATGTCAAATATATATAAATAAAGAAAAAAAAATTAGAAAAATATTTTCAAAAAAAAAAAAAAACCTTTACAGGAAAGTTAAAAAAGAGATAAAGAGGTGCCTCAATTTCTTTTGATTTTTCTTTTACTGGAAAATGAGGACAAAGAATGCAGGCATGGCTGGGTAGAAGCATTCATTTTCCTAAAAACCTAACTTATAATCCTAAACAATAGAGAGGAACGTAAACCTTGGAAAATTGATCCTGGGTATTGCTAACATAGATATTTCAGTCTGCTTACAATGAACCTCACTTGAACAGAGACTCAAAGATCTTCTGAAATGAAGTGTGGAAGTCCCCCTCAAGAGAACTCTCCCTCAGTGAAGAGCCTGAAATGACACCTCACTGGAAGCAACTGTGCTTAGAAGAGTTACAAGGAACTGAAATGTTCTCATGAAATTTAATGTTTAACTTTAGCATTTCTTCTCCTGAAGAAAGATAAACAGAAACCATGCCAAATACCTCTGGTAGCCAGGAGAACTAACAATGCAATCCCCTGCCAAGTGCTTGGAGTGATTGAGAATAATGATGTTCATCTCAAGAGAGTTTTTAGGCATGGATTTTCCCTCCATTCTTAACTTTTGGGGGAGATTTCTATTTTATCTAGAATATTTCTTATATATATTTAATGATGAAGAAGAGCAAGGAGGGGAACAAAGAAATAATGACTGACTTTCTTGTATGTTGTAAGCTGAAGAGAAAGACATAATGAGGGAGAATGTAGGAAGCACAGCCAAGGCAGAAGTGGGGAGAAGTCATCAAAAGTATTTAGCCATCCATCATCCCTATCCCCAGAATATCCTTAATGGGGTTCTGGAAAGAGAGCTAGTGATTTTTTTTAGATATTGGAGCACAGAGTTCATGAAACAAATTTCCTTATCTCATCTATTAATTAAAACCACTTTCATCTCTCAGACTTTTAAAAATTCAAGGAAAGGTAAGAGTGAAAATACTATAAATATAAATCTTGACAACATAAATGATATTTCCCAGAAGTTTAGTTTATGTGTTATCACCATCATTTACTATAATCACAAGAGGATTCTCCATAGTCTGGAAATGAGCTATTTAAATCAACACCTCCTACAAAATACATTCTCAGTTCTGAGTTTTCATCCACCCAATATTTTCTCTTCTATGTATTTTATGATCTTCCTCTTGACTAAGGAAAATTATATTCTCTTTCTTAGCATTAGTTTTGCTTAAGTGGTCACTCCCTTTTCTTTTTCCCCTGTGACAGCTCTGACAGGATAGCTTCCATCAGGGAAATTCTGTTAGACTAAAAGATGAGAATGTTTATTCAGTGTCTAAGGCCTTGAATTTCCTCAATTTTGCCTGAAATTTTGAGCTAGATGGTCCAATTTTTGTGGAGGTTGTCCTATGCACTATGTGATGTTAGCAATACCTCTGGCTTCTACCCACAAGATACTGGTAGTATAGCTGTGACAACTAAAAATATCTCTGAGTGTTGTTAAATGTTCCCAAGGAGCAAAATTCTCCTCAGTTGAGAACAAGTAGACTAATGGTATGCAAAAGAAATATAAATTCCCTTTCTCGAGGAGTTTAGAACCTATGGAGGCACAGAATTTTAGATATAGAAGCATTCTTACACATGATCTTGACCAACTCTTCCTTTTATTATTATTAACTGAGTATGGTACAGAGACATAAACTGAATTGCTTACGCACTGTACAATAGAAGCATTCCAGAAAAAATAAACACACAAGATCAAGACTAAATTGTGTTTTTATAGACTGCAGATGTTATTTTTTTAAAGGAGAGAATAATGTGGGTTAACAATAGCATGGAAGAAACAGAATTGTCTTGAAGTATGAGCACTTATTTGAAGGGTAATATGAAGAGAAAAGAGGGAGATGTTGGGCGTTATCATGTATTACCACAGCATACACGAAGTCTTAAAGGAAGAGTGTGGAGCATTAAAGGAAAAAGGCAGAGACCAAGCTAGAATGGCAGAGATAACACTGGAGAGACTGAGTGGGTCCACATTGTGAAGGCCTTTGATTCCCTAGGTTGATTCCTAGCTCTGGTTCATAGCCCTCCAGAGAAATGACTTTTTGACATCATCTTGGTAAAGCAGAAAAATGGAAACACACAAAATGGGAGTTGAGATCTGGATTCTAGATTCAGCAATTCCCTGACAGCTGAACTGTTTGAACAGATCTCCCTTTTATTTTCCTAGGCCTCAGTTCTTGCATAAGGGGGTAGAACCAGATGATCCTAAGGTCCTTTCCAGTTCTCACATTCTATGATTCAGTGAACACTCACTCCTCAAAATCCCCCCTCCTCTAAAGAGATTACACTCTTGCTCTCACTTATGTTTATTGTTTACCCTCTCATGTCTCAGCAGGTTCCTTAACGGAGCCGTGAGATGAGGAGGATGTAACTTCAGGTCCAACCACACAACATTACAGCCAAATATGAATACCCGGACTGCAAGGAAATGTGCTAAAGTCCCAAATGTTCCCAATTAGTTTCAGTGATTTCTGTTACAGAATAAGGTCTGCCATTTCCTGCTCTGACTTAAGCTAAACATGTGATTGCGAGGTTGACTGGGTTTGTAAACAGTAATATCAAACTGAAAGGCAAGTGAACAGAAAACAAATCATCTAACATGACATTGTTATATCATTTAATAAACTCTAACAAGGTCATTAAAGAGTTTAGTATAGCTTGGCATGGATGAGGGCAAACAAAGAGAATATGAAACAACATAAGAACTTCTATTCAATGGGGGACACTAAGGAAAAGATTAAAGGACAGTTTAAAGATGGGGGGGAGATATTTTCACTGTATAAAGCTAATGAGGGATTAAAAATCAGAATATATGTTGAATTTCTGGTGGCCATTAAGAAAAAGAAAGCAGACCCAATAAACAGAAAATTTAAAAGTAAGACTACCAAGACAAACTCAGAATCAGGGATAATATGGAACGTGGAAATTTAAAGAAATGTGATATTGTCTTGCACCTATTAGGCTAACTAAAATTAGAAAGTAGGGTAATGGCAAATATTTTCAGAAATTTAAGAAACTGTGCTGTTGGTAGGAGTATAAACTGGTACAGCCGGTATGGAGAGAAATTTGGCAGATGATTAATCAAACAAAGTACACTCATATCTATGACCTTTCCTGGGTAAACACATGTATTAGTTAGTTTCTTAGGGCTGCCTCAGGATAGGACCACAAACCTGGGGGGCTTAAAACAACAGAAATTCATTCTCCCACAGTTCTGGCAGTGAGCAGTCTGATCAAGATATCAGCTGGACTTGCTCCTTCAAAAGAGAAGAGTCCTTCCTGTCTCTTTCAGTTTCTGGGGGCTCTAGTTACTCCTTGGCTGCACAATACCAGTCTCTCTGTCTTCACATGATCTGTTCTTTTTTTGTATCTTCTCTTCCTTTCCTTTTTTTTTTTTAAAAGATTTATGTATTTATACATTCAAGAGCTGGGGTACAGGTCAGAGTCCAGGGCGGTGAGAGGATTCACCAGAGACAGAGTGGGGAGCAGAACAGGCAGATTGACAGAAATACACTGCTGAGGGGAGCAGCGGGCGAGGCAGGAGAGGTCTGCTGCTCCATGTGGGTCCCCTCCATGGCCGGAGGCAGGGATCGAACTTGTGCTGCAGTGGCTGCGGTTTGCTTCATAGTGTGTTGCTTAACGCACTGCGCCACCAGGGAGGCCCTCTCTCTTTCCTTTTAAAAAACTGCCAGTCATTGTATTTAACTTGTTTACATTTGTAAAGATTCTATTTCCAAATACAGCCATGTCAAGAGGTTCCAAAGATAAGAATATTTGGAAAACAACACAATCCAGATATTTTAACCTCTACCTCCTCCCAATTTATATCTTCCCACATGCAAAATATATTCACCCAATCTGAAGATCTTCCCAAAATTTAAGCCATTCCAGCATGACCTGTAAGTTCAAACGCTCATCCAGTTATCAAATTTTTTAAAAATTCAAATTTCATTATCTATATAATCCAAATCAAGTATGGAGAAAACTTGAGGTCTGGTCCATCCTTGGATCCATAAAATTCCTTCCCAAATTTGAAACTAGAAAGCAGTTTATCTGCATCCAAAGTACAAATTTTGGGGTCTCCCTGGTGGCATAAATGGTTAAGCATTCACAGCCACTGCAGCCCAAGCTTGATCCCCAGTCAGGGAGGGCACCCATATGGCACAGCAGACCTCTCCTGTCTCACCTGCTGCTCCCCTCAGCAGTGTATTTCAGTCCATCTTCCTATTCTGCTCCCCACTCTGTCTCTGGTGGATCCTCTCACCAACCACCCCTACCTCTGGCCTGTGCCCCAAGCTCTTGTATGCATGAATAAATAAAATCTTTTTTAAAAACCAAAAACAAGTTCCATCCAGACATTCCCATTCCAAAAAGAAAAAAATGGAAGAAATAAAGTGGCCACTAGGTTTCAAGAGACTATGTTTCTTTCTTTCTTTTTTTTTTAAAAAGATTTATTTATGCATACAAGCACTGGAATACAGGCCAAAGGTGTGGGGCGGCATGACAGGATTCACCAGAGACAGAGTGGGGAACAGAACAGGCAGATCTACTGAAACACACTGCTGAGGGGAGCAGCGGGTGAGGCAGGAGAGGTCTGCTGAGCCATGTGGGTCACCTCCCTGGCCAACGGCAGGGATCAAACTCGTGCTGCAGTGGCTGTGGTTTGCTTCACAGTGCGCTGCTTAACCCACTGCACCACCAAGGAGGGCCCGAGACTATGTTTCTTTCAAAACAAAGAAGAGCAAATTTCATCAGGTTTCAAAGCCCAAGAATGATCCTCTGATTCAATACACCCTCTGGGTCCATGTAGCTCTGTCCTCTGTGTGGTGGTCCCAACCTCTGGCCTCATAGCAGACCTATCCTTTAAGACTATATTGGCACCTCAAAGTTTCTCTTTATATTTCTTGAAGGAAAACAAATGTTTGCAGTCGAATAGTTCTCTTAGCCCATTTCCTGCCTGTTGAATTGTGAAGTCACATAGCTTTTTCTTCTTTCATCCTATCTCGTCCTTTTCAGTCCAAGTGAGCAGTGCTTCTACTGATATAAAAATCCTTGTGGGTCTTCTGTGTATGTCACAGGGGCTCATGTCGTTAGACAGGAGGGTCCTCCACAGATCTTTCCTGCATAACCCTATTTCTATTCCTTGCCAACGCTGAGATGGTTAATGCATCCATATGCCACATGCTTACTTTCTTTAGCAACAGCTATCCTACAACACTTTAGTCTTCTCCCTAGGCAAATTCTCAAGAGTGAAATTACTAATTTTAGCATCCTTTTCATCTGGATAGGTCAAGGATCACTCCAATCAAAGTCCAATTCCTTTCTGTTTCATAGCTCCTTTCCCAATTTATCCCCATTCTCCCAGTTTTTTTTTTGTTTGTTTTTATTATAGCAGCAAAAAGAAACCAGTCTCTAGCTTTAATATTCTCAGCTTAATATCCAAACTCACAGCTTAAAAATTCTGCTTTCAAATAAAAAATTCTGCATAACAAATAAAACACAATTCAGTCAAGTTTTCTACTATTATTTAGCAAGGATTACTGTTTGTCCAATTTCCACTAACAAGTTTCCCATTTCCTTCTGAGCCCTTGTCAAGAAGCACCTTTAACATTCATATTTCTATCAATATTCTGTTTGGGACAATACATGTATTCTCTTAGACCACAGAAACTTTCTCCTTTGTATTCCTCACTTCATTATGAGTTCTAATCAGGATCTAATTTTTTTTTCTATCAAGTGTCTCAAAATTCATCTAGCATCTCACACTTATCCAATTCGATTGCCATTCCCACAGTTGCATTTGTTACTGCAGTATCCCATGTCCAGGTATCAAAATCTGTATTAGTTCCTAGGAGTGCCTTAACAAAATAATATAAATATGATGGCTTAAGATAACAGAAATTTACACTTGCAGCTCTGAAAACTGGAAGTCGGAAATCAAGGTTGTACTTTTCTAAAAGCTCTAGGGAAGAATCCTGCCTTATTTCTTCCAGTCTCTTGTGGCTACAGATGTCCCAGACATAACTTCAATCCCTACCTTCATCTTTAATGCCCCTCTCATCTTTCTGTCTTTTCCTATTCTGTCACTTATAAGGGTACTTGCACTGGATTTAGGGTCAACCAGTATAATCAAGGTGCCCTCATCTCCAGATACTTACTTATATTTGCAAAGTTATTTTATCCAAATAGATTTTTTTTACTCACAAATTTTTTACTCACAGATTCTAGGAAGTAGGATGTGGCCATATCTTTTTGGGATCCACCACTGAACCTACAAGATCCTATAAGATCCCAGAATTTCTCTGGGATCTTATATGGAGTCCACTGCATACAAATTAAATCAGAACTTCTGGGGTGGGCCTTGGATATCAGTGTGTTCTTAAAACACTACAGGTAATTTAATGTATAGCCAAGATGAGGAGAAAATTTCCCAAATTATAAAAATGTGTTGCTGGAAAATTTTCCTTTCTCCTTTCCTATCTCTCCTTCCTAAAATAGAGGGCATAAAAGTGATCTTAGCATATATATGCCTCATCCAAGGTCAGATGCTAGCCATAAGCTCTCAAGAATGGCAGCTGAATGAGTCACTTATCTCCCCATTCCCAGGAGGTGTTGTGGGGAAGAAAGTGTAACTTGGGAAACTAGAGGGAAGAAGAGAGTAGATCAGATCCCAGTGACAAGGGGACAGCTTTGGTGATAACTGACTTCTTCACTTGGTATTTCCCTTCCCTCAGTCTTTGCCATTAAAAATTATCATCATATCTTTAATTTTGGTGATACTAAGTACTCTAGATACCACCAATGAGGATCAGGTCTGGAATAAATTTTCAGACATTTTTGGAACAATGCACTCCTTAAAATCCCAGGAGTAGGAAATAAGCTCATCTTAGATATCATGTTGGATGACAATCGAACGAAAAAATTTGGCATAACCTATCACAGCATCCTTCTTAGAGCCACTTTCTTAGTGACTAGACACATTCCAGATTGTTCTCTCACCTTTTTTTTTAATTATTATTATTTAAAAAAAATTTTTTTAAAGATTTAGAGGCAGGAGAGGTCTGCTATGCCATGTGGGGCCCCTCCCTGGCTGGCGGCAGAGATCGAACTCTTGTGGCAATAGCTGTGGTTTGATTCATAGTGCGTTGCTTAACCCACTGCGCCACCAGGGAGGCCCTGTTCTCCCACCTTTCTAAAATTATTTCCTCCATCGCCTTCATCGCCCTTCTTCCTCCTCACACTTGTCTCACCTTTTTTCTAGGTTCATTGAGGCACTCTACAAATCTATAGGATTACTCAAGATAGCTTGAAACATGATCCAGCCCTAGTCCCTCATTTTACAGGATTGGAAAGTGAGGCCCTAAAGAGAGTGAGCACTTCCCCTGAAGTCATGGGGTTCAGTAGTGATGGGATCAAGACTGGGACCCAGGTTTCCAGGCCTCCAATCCCATTCACTACCCAGTTCACCTTACTTGTGACACCAAAGGAGGTTGATCTTTATGAAGTTCTTTCCTTCAGTCTTCTTAAACCTTGCCAATGAAAATACTGCCTGTGGACAGCAGTGCAGGCATTATTTGGGAACTTGGTAGAAATACAGAGTATCAGGCCTCACCCAGACACCTAGGTAATTCTAATGCATATCAAAATTTGAGAAACTAAATTGCTATTTTTAAAAATAACAATTTAGATATTTATTGGTGCACAGATGTATTTATTGTATATAAAGCAGGATGGTAGGAGTTCATATTACCAGAAAAAAAATATAAACCAAACTTTTAAAAATTGTAGAAGTACATTAAGGCCTTTGATTAGATACCACTAATACATGTGGATCTGATAGTCTGACTTCATATTAAAATTATTTTAGAGTTAAATGTTGTAAAGATTTAACATAAAAATAAATACCTAAACATCCTTGATCCTGGTGTCAAGTGCCTATGTCCCTTTCTAATGTACCCAAATCACCCTCATTGGTATCTAAAATCTTTGCTTAAATTAAAACCATCACGTTCCTCCCCTAGGAGGAATATAAGGGAACCAAATAAGGATCCAGGAAAGGAATAAGAACAGTAATAAGAATAACAATAGAGACATAAAAGCCAAAAATGAAAAGACAAGGACAAAGTAGGAACACTTGGTGGGGAGAGGGCGAGGGGGAGGGTTGAGGGAAGACAGGAGCACGGAGACTGAGGTGATGGTGCACTGGTGATATGGTGATGCGGAATACATGGGGATTACAACTGATGTCAAATATATGTAAATTAAAAATGTTAATAATAAAAAAATAAAATAAGTAAATTAAAACCATCACAATATAAGGTTGACTCTAAGTTTGAGCCAATGATTGAATGCCGATTCTATTTTCATTATTGTAAAACTGGCACAGAACATAACCTTACTAACCTAGCCATTGTTGTATCCTTCCTAATTTCCTTGATCTTACTGTTGTCAAAAAATCATTTCTGGTGTAGATTAAAGCAGACCCAAAGCACACTTGACCTGCCGTCTGGCAACTTTCCTCCCCCCTTATTAACATTGAGTTTCACATCAAGAACTTTGGTCTTTCCTTGTTTCTTAGCAACAGAGCTTCCAAAAGAAGTACAAGAGCAAGGGCGTCACAAAGACTGTAACAGAACAAAAGCAGCGAGGATAAACCATATACACTGGGAAACATAAAACCTACGGGTTTGAGAACAATGGGGCCCCTCTGGTATAGCTGAGAGTATTGATTCAACCCCAGGCATCACAGGTCCTCTGTTCTCTTCTCTGCTGCTTTCTTTGTGTGCTCAAATGACAGCATTTGTAACATTCTAGTCGATGACTCTAATTGATGGCTGATAGTAAGATCAGGTCCAAATTCATAGGAATGAAAAAAGCCTTTGGAATAAATACACTTGGGGAGAAAAGCAATACATGTACAAAATAATAATTTCAATGCAAACCAATGTGACAAGAGTAATCACCTGATGGACGAAGATGTAACATGTTACAGATGGTCAAATAAGAGGTCCAGACTGACAGCATGGACAGAATTGCTTGTCTATATACATTGCCTTTCTTTGTTTAGCCATTTTCGCTGAGGCAGAAGATGGCCACACCACAGCTCACGAGTTTACATATCGTCGATGGTACTATAGTCAACACCCATTTTTCATGGTCTTGGCTACTGATTTGAATCAGGGATCTACCTGTGGCTTTGGCCAGGATCTGTCAGCAGTACCTAAACTGTTTATAAATCATATGGCAGAAAGGGATCGATTCCTAGAACAAAGAGTTTATTGGTTTGTGAGCTGGGCAGATACTTCAAAAGGTGTTTGCCTGTGAGGTAGGGAAATACAGTGACAAACAGCAGTGTACAGCAACAGCACCTAGTCTGACAGTGGCTGGGCAGTGGCTCCCTGAGCTGGAGGGACCCTCATAGACAGAACCGTCTACAAGCAGAGTAACATTTCATAGGGATTCAGTGGGAATAGTTATCCAAGGCTGAGGTACTGGAGTCCTCTCAAACTCATCTTCCTTCATCTCTCATACCTGGTTAATAGTCTTTACCTTGTCACTTTCAGTAAGTTCAGTTACCTCTCCTGAAACTTACTCTGTTCCATCCTTTCTTTGGGGCTACTGTTTTCACAGTACAAGACCCCATCTTTTAGTACAAGTACTTCCAGACCAGTGTCAAAAACTGGTCTAGCCTCTGGTAAACCTTATATTCCTCATTTCAATCCCTTCCTAAGGTTTATATTCTAAATGATGTACAAACGCGGGGTTCTTTAAGGGAAGGAGAGAATGTTGAAATGCAAGTTTACTAGGATTCTAGGCAGGTAAGTCATAGTGTGAGCCAATTCTGACGTTTAAATAAGACATCATACAGAAAACCTGTGAATTTATGTAAAACATATGCTGATATTCATCACCTTATAGACTATGCTTTAATAGCCCCTATCATTATCCTTTGGCAGTATCTGTTACAATAGGCTATAGGTAACAATCAAAGGTATAGAAAACAATCAAAGGTAACCCTACATTACATAGTAGTCAAGGAAAGGTGGACATAGAATTTAGTGGCTCAAAAATGTGACTAAGGACCTGACTCTTCTTGCCCTTCTGCCACCCTCAGTCTATTGGTTTGACCTGTGAAATAGTTTAATGTGTGTGTCAACTTGGCTGGATCACAGGTGCTCAGTTATCAAGCTAATCATTATTTCTGGTATATCTATGAGGACGTTTCCAGAGCAAACTAGCATTTGAATCAGTGCTCTCTAATAAAGCTTCCCATTATTGGTGGACATCATCTAATCTTTTGAACTCCTAAATAGAACAAATAGGTGGAAGAAGAAAGAATTTAGTCCCTCTAGTCTGATTGGTTGAACTGGAACATTTCTCTTTTCCTACCCTTGGTGCCCCTGATTCTCAGGCCTTTAGCTCCAGATGAAATTATATCATTTACTCATGTGGTTCTCAGGCCTTTGGACACCAGCTTCCCTGAGTCTCCAGCCTGAGTCTCCCATGACAGCAGATCATGGGACTTTGCAGCCTACAATTCCTTATAATAAATGAATGTGAAATGAAATGAGTGTGTGTGTGTGTGTACTCATCTTCAATATACATCTTATTGATTCCATTTCTCTAGAGAACCTTAACTAATACAGATTTTAGTAGCAAGAATGATTCTAGAGAATTTCAAGGATGAGTTTTCTGAATACGAAATATCTAGTTAGAGCTTATGAATTAGTTTGCAGGATCTTGATTCCCTGATAGCCTTCTACAAGCTATCACACTTGTCCATTCCGTTGACAATATTGTGCTCACCGGTCCTTGTGAATTATATTTACAGGTAATATCTATATGCTAGGGGGGGTAATAAATCTGGCTAAAATTAAGTGGGATTCTACCTCAGTGATATTTCTGGGGTCCGGTGGTAGGGAATGTCAAGAGATTCCTCCTAAGGTAAGGAACTTGTTTCTTCTCCTACAATCAACAAAAGGTAGAACACCTAGACAGCCACTGGATTTGGTCAGCTACATTTAGGTTTATTACTTGCACCCATTTCCTGAGTGACCTGAAAAGCTGTTACTTTTCAGTGGGACCAGCACTGTTGAAGCTGTGCAACAAATCCAGGTTTGTGTGCAAGCTTCTCTGCCAGTTGGACCAGATGATGCAGCAAATTCAATGGTGCTTGAAATACCAGTGGCAGATAGAGATGCTATCCTGAGCATTTGGCAGGTGAATCACAGCATGATCTTGGAATTTGGGGGCAGAATTCTGCCTTTCTCTGCAGATGACTACTCTCATTTTGAGAAACAACTCTTAGTCAATTATTGGGCCTTAGTAGCCATGAACCACCAAGTTACCACGTCACCTGAGTCTCCCATCGTGAATTGAGTACTATATGATCCACCATGTCACAATTTGGGCAACACTCCACTATCACCTGAAGTAATAAAAACATTAAACCCAACTGTGCCGCAAAGACACAAGTTACATGAAGAAATGGCTCCTGCCACATAGCCTTAGCTTTCCCCATCTGCAAGTATGCTCTCATGCAGAGGACAAGAAGACTTGAGAATGGTTTATAGGTAGTCCAGAACAATATGCAGGCACCACCAAAAAGTTGACAGCTGCAGTTCTCAGCCCCTCTCAGGGACAACCCTGAGGGCGGCGGGGAAGGGAAATCCTCCTGGTGGGCATATTTTCAAGCAGTGCACCTGACTGTTCACTTTTCTTGAAAGAGAAATAATGAAACATATGATAATATCTCTGTTCACAGACTTGTCTGGATGGCTAGGGATGTGGAAGAAACACGATCAGAAAATTGGTGACAAAGAAATATGGGGAGAAGTATGGGACAGACCTCTCAGAATGAACATGAAAAAGTAAAGATACTATGTGCCAAAATTCTCACTAAAAGACTCCTCAGCAGGGGAGGATTTTAATAACTGGGCAGACAAAATGACCCTTCTATGGATATCAGTAAGTTGCTTTCCCTAACCACTGCTGTTATTGCCCAGTGGGCTCACAGACAAACTGGCCCTGGCAGCAGGGAAGGTTTATGCATGGGTTCGGCAACATGGACTTCCATTCACCAAGGCTGACTTGGCTGAGACTTCCATTGAGTATCCAATCTGCCAACAGCAGAGACCAACACTGAATCTCCTCCAGAGACATTCCTTGAGGGGATCATCCAGCTACCTGTTAGCAGATCAGCCACACTGGACTCTTCCATCATGGAATGGACAGTATTTTGTTATTACTGGAATAGAAACTCTGGATACAAATTAGCGTTTTTCACATTCATTGCTTCTGCCATGACTACCGTCCATGAACTTCCAGAATGTTTTATCAAGCATCATAGAATTCTACACAGCACTGCTTCTGATCAAGGATCTCACTTCACAGCAAAAGTGTGGCAATAGGTCCAGGCTCACGGAAGTCACTGGTCTTACCATGTTCTTCACCATATGAAAACACCTTGTTTATTAAAACTTTGGAATCACCTTAAGACTCATTTATAATACCAACTGAATAGCAGTATTTTGCAGGCTGCAGAAAGCTATATATTCCCTGAATCACGTCCAATATATTGTGCTGCTTCTCCTGTAGCCAAGATTCATGCATACAAGCATCAAATGAAAATGGGAGTGGCCTCACTTGCTATTATGGTTAGAAACCTAACAGCAAACTTTTTGCTTCCCAGTCTCTGCTGACCTAGAAGTTTTGGTGCCAAAGAGACAAATACTTCCATTTAGAGATACAACAATGATTTCATTTAACTAAAGAGTGACCTGATCACTTTGGACTCCTTATGTTTTTGAATCAACAGACAAAGATGGGAGTTACTGTGTGACCGGAGTGATTGATTTTGATCACCAAAGAGAAATTCAACTACTAATCCAGACTAGAAATAAGGAAGAGTATGTCTAGAATTCAAGAGATCCCTTGGTACATCTCTTAGTATAACCATACCCTTTTGAGTTAAGTCGATAAAAAACTACAACAGAATCTAGACGGAGCTTCTGATAGCTCAGTGCCTATAGAAATAAAACAGGTCACCTTACCTCAGCTGGTTGTGATGACCAACCACAAAGGGAAAACAGAATGAGCAATGGAAGGTAGCTAAAAATACCCACTATAATCACATGACTAGTTACAGAAACAAGGATTGTAGTTGTCAGGAACATTTCCTTCTTATCTTGTTATGAAGATATATTTGTGTTTGAAGATTAAAAATATGAGTGTGTCTTTGTTCTCCTTTCTCTTAAGTAAAATAAGATGTATTGACTTTATATTTATATTGTAGTATTTAAATATTGTTTTTTACATCATAATATTTAGATTATGGGATATCTTAAGAGTAAAGAGAAGAGTAAACAGCATTCAAGAACTTTACTTCCTTTTCTAGGGAAGGGATTAGTGCATCTCAGTTGTATGCAGGATAATTATACCATGTTAAGTGGAATTATGACCTATTTATCACCTTTGTTTTTGAGATTAAATATGGTTTAAGGAGATGTATATGAGCACCATATGAACAAGGAATGAATTTGCTATATTTAATTTTATGTGTAACTTAACAGGACCATTGGTGTCCAGATACTTGATCAAACAGTATATGTGGGTATGTATGTTGGAATTTCCAGATGAAATTAGCATTTGAATCACAGGACTCAAGAGAGCACTATGCCCTGCCCAATAAGGTGGGCATCATCTAATCTGTTAAGTCCCTACACAGGACAAAAAGGTGAAGGAAGAAAGAATTCAGAACTTTGCTAATCAATTATTTGATCTGGGATACTGATCTTATCCTGTCTTCAGCATTTTTGTTTTCAGACCTTAAAACCAAACTGGGCTCTACATCACCAGTTCCTCTGGTTCTCAGGCCTTTAGATGCAGACTGAATTATTCTACTGACTTTCCTTGCTCTCCAGCTTATAGATATGACAGAGATAGACAGACAGATAGATTTCTTGAGAGAACCCTGGTTAATACATCCTGTAACTAGCAATCTTCATGTCAACTATACACATCCATAGGATAGTGCCTTAGGAAAATTTTTTTTTTAATAGTGAGGAAAATATTTCTCAGAAGCTTCCAGCAGACTTTTCCTAATACCACTTACCAGAACTGTATCATGTGTCCATTAGTTCACAGGCAAGAGGAACAGGAGCATCATGATTTGCTAAGGTCAATTAGAACTCATTCCCAGGGCTGAGGGATGGGATCATTTTCCCCTGAAGCATCTCTGATAACCCACACTTTGAAGTTCTACCAAGAGCTATGGGTAGGCAACCAAAGGTGTCTATCATAGTTCCTACTTCTAGGAAAGTGCTTCCAATACTAAAAAAAAAACACACAAAAAAACCTTCTGTATGAAACAAGGATAGAATCAGAATTTAACAGCAGCTTTCTTAACCAGTTGTCCCATTCCATCTGTGCAGAGAACCCAGCTGTGTTTAACTGTGATGATGATGATGATGACGATGATGATGATGACGATGATGATGGCAGTCGTGGTAGTGATAGTGGTCGTGGTGACAACATGATAGCAGTTTCTGAGCATTTACCATATGCCAGCCACTGGTTATATTACTCATTGTAAAGACTGCCGTGAAGAGTCAGGACTAGAGTGAGTTAAACAAGACACAAAATTTAAAGATGCACACCCAGGACCATGCACATGCAGACTGGAACTTCAGAGTAGCTGCATCCTTAAATCTTATATCCTTGGGCCTTTGCTTGCCTGACCTAAGTCTCACCTCTAAGGTGATATTGTGCACTGGAGACCCATCACTTGACTCAGAATTAAAGCACCCATTCCCCCAGTTGCTGGGAATGTGGTGTCTGAGAACTGTCACGTACCTGTCAGGAAATGACCCTCAGTTACAGAGAACTGTCTTGCTCAAAGTCTCATCCCATCCTGGAGGAAGCCCCCATCCAGTATCTGTTAAATGCAGGGGCATGGAGGGCACCACACTTTTGTTTCAACTTGGGTAAATTCTGTGGGTAAACTCTACAACAGCCCATGGGATTAACTGAAGCCTTTTTTGTAACTACTTTGCTGTTCAGCTTCTGCCCCATCTTAATACCTCTACTGTTAAGAGTGCCCCCCAATTACCTTTAAGCATAAAAGCTTCCATCCCTTAGTGAACTTGACTGGCAACATTTGGTGCAAAATTGTCTGGAAAAGCAGACATATTAATAATCTATAATAAGGGCCTCATCCCCGGTGATTAGCTACATGTACTACATGCATAGCTACATGATCCTTACATGTACTAGTAGTGCAATTTTTAACTTTCTCCAGTATGACCTAGGGTAGAAACAGTGGAAGAGAACACATTGGCAGGTGCAGTGAATCAAGCATTTGAGAGATGGAATAGATAATTTTAAGTATTTTGGAACTGGATAGCTATTATTAAAAGATATACTGAAGAAAGTCAGTGAAATACAGGGTGTGATTAATCACTAAAGATAAATGTTGCTAGAAGGCCTCCTTGAAGTATGCTCAAAGAAACCCTCATACCTTGCAGCCAGAGGGCAGAAAAAGATGAGTATCAGACTCAGTGTTTAATTTTAAAAATAGTGGAGCTCTAGGGAAGATTGAATTCTCAACCCAGATGTCCCAAATCAGAATCTCATCCCTGATTATATCCCAGAGACTTGAGATGGGGATATCTGAGGCAAGAGACACAGAAGTGGCAGTATCTACAGTCCCCTGGCAGGCGGCAGCATGGGACATGAGCAGCAGGGAACCCCACCCCCCACCCTGGGAGCCCTTTTAGCTTTTATGGTTGATAAACAACTCTGGCACAGGGCCAAATTTATGCCCAGATGTAGGGTTAGTGAAAAGCGGTCAGTTTTTTTCAAACTCCTGCCTTTGGGCCTTTGGCGTCGATGATGGACATCTGCGGTCCTGCACACATGCCTGATGGCGGGCACCTCAAGTAGGGTGTGGGCATGTGCAAGTGGGCGCACCGGGGCTGAGACACAGGCTGTATAAGGATGGCAGCATGAGGATGCCAGGAGAGGGAAGAGAGAGAGAGAGGGGGTGGGGGAGACAAAAAGAGAAAGAGAGAGTAGAAAGCATAAGCAGTATCAGCCTAGAAAGGGAATATTCACCTGGAGCTAGGAGTAATAAAAGCCTGAAACCTGAAAAAGTCACCAAGGGCTCCAGGACGCCTTCCTGGACCCGTCTGCTGGAATCATTGAGAACCTGCTTCATGCCTTGCTGGCTTTACACCAGGTTACACAAGTAACCTGCTTGTGTATTATTTACTGCTTCCCTCACATGTGAACTACATCTCAAGGTTACATGTTATCTCTACTGCCTGTCTGCAAATCTCCACCTGCAACTACTAGGAAGCTAACCTGCAGCAAATGCATGATCTTATTTGATGTTCACCACAACTTTATCGTGTACTATTGTCTTTTTTGATTTACAAAGAAAAAATATGAGCTTTCACATACTTGCACACTCCCTGGTTCTGGCGCTACACTCTTAACCAAATCGAGCAAACTCTAAACCCTATGCTAAATTTAGGAAAATATCCCCCACGCATGAGAATCTGGGTACGGCCAGTCGGACTCTAATCTTAGGATGCCTTCTTCCTCATGGATATCTGAAAGTTGCAGAGGAAGAAGGGAGAGAACTTCTATAACCCAAGTACCCACTCCAAGCTCTGAAACCCCACTACTTTTCCTGTGTGGATTCTAGGGTGCTCAGGATCAAGCTCAGAGCTCTCTGTAGTGACTGAGACACTTGGAGAGGAGTCTCCTTGAGGTAACCAGATGTTACTCCCAGTCCCGTGGGTCCCAGTGTACCTGGATCTCAATGTAAGTAGAGAGACCCAGTTAGACAATGATCATGGTCCTGTGAATTCAGAGGTTTAATAAGTGATTTGTGACTAACAGAAATCATTCAGGTTTGCATCTTCCCACCCACCCTGAAGCTCTCAGTCCCTCCCTTCAGTAAGGGCTATCACCCATACTCTCCAAGTTCCAAGGTGTCAGTGTTAAATACAGAAATTGCTTGATGGGGATGTAGCTAAAATTGTCTCCGCTATAACAGAGAGACAGGTTGTCATCAACTGCAACAGGTAACCAACAAGACCTTGACTTTTAGACCAACTATATTATTCTTTTTATTCTCTGAGCAATCTTTTAGACAACTTCTGGACTTCCACCCACTTCTGCACATACGCAATGTTTATAAGTAACCAGGCAGGGCAATGGAGTGTGGTTAGTTTTGCATAAGAACTTCCCTTGCACAACTTCTATATATAACTCATTTGGCAACCCCCTTTTCTACCCATTCAGGCGCCACTGCAAAACACATTCTTACAAGCGCTCAGAGTCCTTCTGCTATGGGCTCCCAAGGGGCAATGGAGAGAAAATTCCAAGTGTTACTTTTCCCCTACATCCCAACACCTCCTGGACTTGTCTCTCATTATTTCCAACTGTGGTTCTGCAGTTTAGAAAGATCTGGCCTCCTTTTTCTGATACCATGTCGAACTCATTTCTGCCCTTGTTCTCCTCCCATGTAATTTCCCACTCTTCTCGTCACAGCAGAGGCTCCTCTGACTTCTTCAATAATCCACAGGCACTGCGTACTCCCCCAATACACCATCCTTGAGCGACCCCTTCTATTTTGACAACATACCAAACCTTATTAGCATGCACTTGTACAGTAATTGGATGCTAACTACTAGTTTTCAACGGACTTTGCTTCAGTTTTAGAGTCAGAGTACTATTTCCAAGTTCAGATTCTACCATTCACTAAAATGTGATCACGGGGAAGTCCCTTAACGTCTCTAAGCTTCTTTGTCCTCATGTGTAAAATGGATAGCGTAAGCCCTGAACAACAGTGTTTATGGAGAGAACTAACAAGTAATAATAAAGCAGTCTTTAGATTTTCAAGCATTTTATGAATGTCATTATTTTGTTGTTTCTCCCCAGTGAGCTCTCTGAGGTCACTTCTCTTACTTCCTTTCTATCTCTCACCCTGAGTCATGCACAGTGCCAGTAATGCTACATGCTAATATTAGATGCAGGTCAAGAATGAATAAAAGAAAACCGCTCGTTCAACAAAATTTAGGTAAAAACACAGCCATATTAAATCTATTGATGAAATAGATCAATAGAGCGAGTCTAGAACCCTCTCTACAGAGAAACATCCTGAAGAGATATGAAAATTTATCTGTAGCCCAGTCTTGCAAATATATGCTGAGAAGAGGAGGAATAGCAAACACACATCTCCATTTCTCATTCTGACATGGGCAATCATTATTAACAAGGAACAATTGACATCTGGACCCCTTACTAGCTTTCTCCAAAAAGGTTGCCACCTTTAAATAACCATTTTTTTAATCCTTCTTAAAGAGATAATTTTCTTATCACCATGGTCGTATTAGTTCCTCTTCAACAACTGATGCAACCCTAAGTGTTTTCCATTGCTTTCTAGCTGTGTCAGATTTCCCTAGAAGACAGAAATGAAAGTGATGACTAAGAAGACTGCTTAAAATCAGTTTTTTGAGCTACACATTTATTTCCCCACCCACCCTTCCCATTCCTGATTCCTTGTCTTCTAAAGGGGGAAGTTACCATTTTCATACAGTGAATCTTTAACTTGCACAATTACATTCAGGCTTACAATATCTACGTACAAATTTACTGTATTTAATTGGACTACACAAAGCAGAACCTACCCAGAGAATTCAGCTTTTTTGTTTCTATTTCCCTGACAATCTTCTAGGGACATAAAGTGTTACATGCCAGAAGAGTACCTGTTGGTGGTCCAGTTCCGTTGGTGGTCTGATTCCCCTTTGTCACTTAGAAACAATTAGGTATTTACTTATTCCTTCCACTTCAGCCCATAATGCTATATCCCCATCTTGCCGTCAACTCAAATGATTTGCAATACCACATGTGGAATGCAGAAAGACAATGGAAAGATGGAAAAGACTTTGGAAAAAATAGCACAAGGGAGGCAACTCAAAGATACTCTTAGAACATTTCCCTCATGTTCCCTCATTGAGAATGAGATTTCTGAATTGGTTTTTTAAAGGTGCAAACTTGAATAATACTGCCAGCACTTCAGTGAAAATGTAAGGTAATTGATGGTTATGATGTCAAGTTAATGTGGATCATTTTCCAGTGCAGTCTATTCCAGATATATTCACTTTTAAATCAAAATCAACTAGAGTTTAGTAGACATTTTAACTCTGCTCTCAACCACATGGGAGCTCTCTAGTCTGCTGAGCTAGTAAAAATCAGATCATGAGATGACCCACCCAAACTGTCATTGAGCGATATTCTGCAAAGATGAGTGGTATCTCCAGTACAGTTCAGAACATCTGATAGAGACAATAGAGTTCTTCAATATATTTACTGAAAGTCAGGCGCTGGAGCTACCAAACTGATCAAAACCACCCCTAAACAGAAGTTCACAGTCTCAGACTAACTCAATAGCAAATAATTTGAATACAATTCAGGTAATAACAGATCTACAGGGTCAGGGGTTAGAGTTGGGTAGGAAAGAGATTCATGGATACATCTTAAAGAGTAGATAGGAAATGGACAAGAAAAGGACAGATGAAAGACCAATCCAATCCAGGCAAGACGAGCAACATAAACAAAGAATCAAGATCAGTGAGAGAATGTCCACCGCAGATAATCAGCAAACCTTTTTACCTCATCTGCAGTTTTTGTTTTTGTTTGTGCAGCTACCATTTTGCGATGCTGAGCCTGCCATTTTGTTTGCCTCGTTGCTCTAGTATCCTGTGGTTCCCCTGGGCACTGTAAAGTGCTACCTCTAACACCCGCCATTTAGCCATCTCCCTCAGGACACCGCAGCCTCAGTACCGTACTTCAGAGGTGCTGACATTGTCCAGATCTGGGGTGCACGGAAGATGGAGGTTCTCCTATCACAGCCTGCTGTGATAAAGGGGCCCCCAGGCAGTGCTCAATACCTTCCAGAATATTAAAAACAAACAAAAAGCAGACCTTGCAGACTCCACCTCAATCCACTGGATTCCCTTGAAATCAAAGGATTCAAAATCTATTCCACTGGTGTTTGTGTAGTAGGGGGTTGGCTCCTATGGGAGTCAAGGAAATCACCCCTGCTTCCTCAGAATCCTTCCTGGCCCCAATAAGCCTAAAAGCTCTGATGTGGGGCCAACTTCCTTCTCCCTTAGGCCTTTGTCTCTCCTAAACAGTTCCTCATCTACCTGTCCTCTGACTTCTCGCCAGCTCTGCCAGTCTGCCAGATGGCCCAGTTGTGCCTCAATTCTGAGAGAAGACAGAGTTGAGATCTGTCTTTTGAATCACCACTTTTTTTTTTTAACCTGCTGACATTTTACCTGTAAGATTATGAAGCCACTTGAGCACAAAGGTAAGGCCTCAATATCGTATTCAGGAAAATATTCTGAAAACTGTTTCAGTCAAGAGTTGCAGCACCTGCAACTTTCTATACTTTAAGTATGAAAGAAAAAATAAACCCCTAAACACCATTTTAAGCAACAAGAGAATTAATAATAGATACCTCTGGAGAGAAGAACAAAGTGACTAGGAGACAAGGTGAAGGGGCATTGATATTTTTACATACTCTATGATAGTTGTTAGTATTGTATTGTGCATATAAGACTGTCTATTTGAGAAATACAATTTCTAGAAACTGGCTTTAGAAAGAAAAGTATATTTTTCAAACCTAGAGTTCTCGGAATTTTTGCTAGAATGCAATATTGAGGCTTTCCTTTGTACTTAAATGGCTTCAAAATCTTAGAAGGAAAAAGTCAGTGAATGAGAAAAGAATACAGTAATTGAACAGATAGACTTCAAACATAGAACTAACTGTGAGACCTTAAATAAGTTTTCTTTACTTCTCTGGGACTCAGTTTCTACTTCTGTAAAATGGGTGAAGTTATAGTACCTATTTCTCAGATTCAGTGTGAGACTAAACGAATGAGTACACATGAAGCACTGGCTGTTTGGCACCCAGTAAATGCTGTAAAATAGATTGCTAACAATTATCCTAATGATTGATGTTCACCTGTCACCCTCTGCTACAGTGTGTGGTGAAAAGAAAAGATCCATAATAGTAAAGAAAGCCTCTGAGAAGAACAGAACATATATTATTAAAAGTGAAATTTGAGTATTCTCAAAACCCCTGTCCCTCTTCATTATGTGTCTCTAGCCTGCCAGGAAAAGACTTCCTTTCATGCAAATATGTATGGTACACGATGTAGGATTTGGGTTCAAGGTCTTGTGTTTTCACTAACTTGCTATGTGAATCTTGAGCAAAACACAGGACTCTAGGTCTTAATTTCTACACAGGAATGACATGGGGCCAAATTATCATATGGGAAAGGACTCTGTGCCAACTAAAACCCCGTATTAGGTGTAGGTGTTTCAAAAATACACAATGATGGCCTATTAACCAGAGCTACCAAGTTAAATAGAAGGTGTTTCCAGGAAGTGGAACAACCCAGAAGTCTCTTTACCACCCTCTGATTAAACTCAGCAGTTCTGTTCTTTCAATGAAACCCCTGCCACCACCATTCCAGGGTAGAAAGTCATGAGACCCCAAGGGGTTCGCTTTCTCATCCAGATGCTTACTCTGAGATCTAAACTCTGGGTCCTTTAAGTTCTCTGAAAATAACTTGTTGACTTCATATCCAATGACAAAAGATACTGCAGGTTCCTCTAGTTCAATCAGTTCAAAGAAGCTCAAAGAACCAAACTACCAATTTTATGACTTCAAAGTGTTAGTTTCTCTAAGTCACAGTTTCCTTACCAGAAAAATAATAATTCAGATTCTAAGAGTCACATGAGCTTGGCACAAATACAAACTTAGCTTCCACTTTCTCCTATTTCTCTATCCATCTGGTTAATTCCCTAAACTACCAACCCTAGACCCAGGTTGAACTCCACCTTAGTCTCAACTCCCTGGGTTTGGAAGAAGGTGGGTTCTGACTTGTTTGAGTTTTCAGGTGTGAAAAGTTGGTCTCCTCCCAGCCTGGGTCACCTGGCCAGAGTCCTCATCAGCTGATGTTTAGTAAAATTTTGCTTAGTGAAGAGACAAAGGAAGAAACGCATGGATAAACTGAGTAGCTGGGCCAGTCACTCAACAAATATTTATTGAGTGTCTATTATGTACCACAGAGAGCAGTTCAATATAAATGTGACCCACCTGTTAGGTGGAAGTAGAGGGCAGGGTCCTGGGTAGGATTCCCTGAGGAAGTGAGCTTTAACTAAGATCTGAAAGAAGAGCAGGAGGTTAAATAGCTAAGAGCATTCAGGAGGTCAAAAGCTCTGTGGTAGGAAAGAAGAAGAAATGAATGAATGAATGAATGAATGTAAACACTGATAAATGAGCAGCTGACTATCCTTGGTTATTAGCACTCTACCTCTCACTAGGTTACTTTCTCAATTAACACATCCCTGTTGCCAGACACATGTGGTTACATTTCATCACTTTATAAAGCAGGTGTAAGTTCTCGAAAACCTCCCTCTGTGGTTAGAAAAGAATTTTGCAGTATTTATATAAACATTTCCTTGGTTTCCACTGTGTGGAAAGCATTCATTATACAAATGGAGGGCTGTGAAATTTCAGACTTTCACTAATTCAGAGGAGTCACTTCTTTCAACTTTTCACTAGTTCACCCCAAATTATTCCAGTTGACAGCTTTCATTTCCGTCCTCTCCATTATCAATGTAATTAAAACACCTTCCCAAGTTCACTATAGCAACTTAGATGTTTTTTTGGCAATAAAATCCGGTAAATCCAGTATAGAATTTAACCATCTTTCTTTCATAAGGTGAAAATCCTCAAAGGAGATAAGTTTACTAAGTAGAAAGAAGAAAAACTTTTGCCATTCCTGAGAAGGGGTGAGGGAGGAGGAAAAAACCCTGTAAATGTCACAACTGACTAATCCCATCTACTTTTGGAAGGCCCTGGGGGGTTTTAGGGCTTTCCATGCAGTAAGTTAAATAGTTATATGCCTCTGAAAAAGGAATATGCAGCTCTTGCTCCCTGGAGCAAGCTGTAATTAAGAACCTGAAAGGTGAGTGGGTTTGGGGGTATAAACATATTTTATAACTGTACCCCCACCTGAGCTCAGGTACCACAGTTCACTTGCGGGGGCTTTGTTCATGTAATGTTTAGAATCTTTTTCTTAATCACATTTTATTGATTTACCATTTATTTAAAATTTGGTTAGTACAGCTTCACACCTTAACGTGTGCTACATGTTTCACTCACCCACCACCGGAGCTATAGTGTTACAGCACTATCACATTTACCCCTGTACCACCTCTTCTCTCCCTACCTCCTTTCTAGTAACCACCATATTTTTGAGAATCTTAGAATTACTGTTGTGTTTTGAAAATTTGCTTTCTTTGTGTAGGGTCCGAGAAAAGTTAATCAGGCTTTTCCACCCTTCTGCCACTGGTATAATGATGGACACCTGCAGTGCTGCATGCATGCCTAGGTGGGCATGCGCAAGCGGGTGCGCCTGGGTTTGGACATGGGCATGTAGAGGCGGCATCATGAGGATGTCAGCAGCAGCAAGAGCAGAACATAGAGCAGCAGAAAGAGAGGAGAGCAGCAAAGCAGTCGAGAGGGTGAGATGTGCCTCCTGGCCCCCTCGGCACCCCTGCCTGCCATGAACCTAGTCACCTCTGAGAGAATGGTGTCACCTCTGTACATAAAAGCATAAAACCACCGAGGGCTCCAAGACTCCTTCCTTTACCCCATCTGCTCTAAATTCTGGAAAACCTGCCCAAGGTTTTCCTGGCACTACACTTTGGTTATCTATATTCTACAAATAAGTGAAAATACCTAATTTTGTTTCACTTTCTGACCTATTTCATTTACCATACTCACCTCATTTTGTCCATAAAGACACAACTTCCTCCTTTTTTAATAGCTGAGTATATTCCATTTAGTATATATACCACATCTCTTTATCCAGTTATCTATCGATAAGCATTTAGATTGATTACACATCTTAATTATTGAAAATAAAGCTGCTATGAACAGATGGGCATATCGCTTTCTGTATTAGTGTTTTCATATTCCTCAGATAAATACCTAGAAGTGATATTACTGGATCATATGGTATTTCCACTTTTTTGTTTTTGAAGGAATCTCCACACCATTTTCCATTGAGGTGGCACCATTTTTTCAGCAAAAGTGAACAAGAGCTCATTTTTTATACAAAAGTCTTACATCACATCTAAAGAATGTTCCAGCAAGAGAGTGAACAAAGAGAAAGACATGAGGAATTTAACTTGGAAGAAAACCATAGAGAATTTCAAAGTCTATAGTGAAGGAAAGTCCCAGGATAACAGCTCTGCAACAGCATAGAGAGTACTCAATCCAGGGAGGAAAACAGGTTGGAGAGGTGCATGGAATGGGGTTCTGTTCAAGAGAAAGAAAGATATTATAGCTAACCTAATGTTAGTGACCTTGCATCTATTAGAAGATATGTCTATTAGGTCAATATAAAGAAAATTAAACAAATGAGGGGGAGGTAATAAGTAATTTCAGGAAAAACAAAACAACCATAGTCTACAATGCTCAATTATTAATGGTATGTGCATAGACAAACTATATAAACACAGAAGTTGATGTAATCAAAGGTTTATGATTGACATATAAGGAGCATGGGGCACAGTAACAGAGGCAGGCTGGCCTAAGAGAAATGGATGACAGAAAGTTATAGAAAAAATATAAAAGTCACAATTCAAAACAATATAATCTAGGAATATTATTTGGAGCTGCCAATATATATACGCCAGAAAAAATGGCCAAAAGAATAAAAAATGGTTTCTTCTGGGAAGGTGCACTGGAGGAGTGTAAGAAGTTAAACAGGGAACACCTGCCTTGTTATAAATGTTTAATACTATTTAATTTTCTAAATAATATATATAGTATACCTTTGATAAAAATAACTGATTTTTCTAATATGATATATATTTTCAAAATGATAAAAAAAAACTGTAAAGGATTTTAGTTCTTAACGAACTCAATGAATCAACATGGTAACAGTAATCAACATGGTAATAGTCCCAACAACTTCTCTCCATAAGGTGGTGGTCTTTTAGGATCTAGCACAGAGTAGGAAATCAATAAATACCTGTTTCATGGATTGCTCTATTAGGGGTATGTTGGGCTCCATCAGTGGAATGATTCTGGAGGAAAGTTAATAGCTAAAATTCATCAAATACTTACTAGTAGTGGACAAATGTCACACCATTTCAGTCTAACAACCCCGCGATGATGATGCTGACATTGTCTCCAAATTCTGTATGAGAAAAGTAAAAGACAGGAAGTTACATAACTCATTCCAAGCGCAAAACTAGGAAGTATCAAAGCTGAATTTAAACCCCATTACACTGACTCTGGATTTTTCTCTTAGCTACCAAACATTACAGTCAAAGGGGAGGTACCCTGTGGTCAGGCCCCAGTTGCAATATTCTCTTCTGTTTTGAGCACACACATGTGTGCATGTGTGTGCATACACACACACACACTTCAGAAGTATAATGCAATCACAAGAAGTTGAACAGGATCTGAGAAGATCAAAACCCCTGCATGTGAGTGTGGGAAATAGTTTGTCAATGAAGACAGTCTTTCAAGTTTAAGGGGAATGATAAAGAGGAATTGGACATATCTTTTCTGTCCTACATAGTAAAACTAGAACTAGTAGTAACTATCTGAAGCTATATTTCAGTTTAAGTAAGAACATTTTCATAGTTCAATTAGAAATCAATTGCTTTGGAAAATAGTTCCATTACTGAAGATTATCAGCTCATCAAACTCCAGGATTAGAGGAGAATTGAAAGAAATTTCATCCAGTCAACATCAGGATGTTTGGGTCACCTTCACATTGCCCTCATGAAAGATATGAAATATTTCAAAGATGAAGAACACACTAGAAGATGCACACTTTAAAAAAAAATCAAAATTACACATGCACACAATTTAAAGAGTTGAATATGGTGAAATGGTGGTGGGAAATGGGGACCACAATTTATGTCAAATATATGTAAATAAAGGAAAAAATAAAAATAAAAAAATAAAGAGTTGAATAGTTCTACAAGATTTGTTAAAAATAGAATTTTCTTACTGGAGACATCTGCTTTCAATTTTTATTTAGATAATTATTTTAGAAAATGTTACTTCTATATCTAAATAATATCCTTATGTTGCTATTTGATATCCCACATCAGAGTATTCTGTTCTCTTGATTCCTTACAATATATGCACATAACTTTTCTATTTCATTATTCTAATATATTCATTAAGTGATTTTGGTAGTATCAGCATTTAGTGTTCACATTATTATAATTAAACACTATTCACATGAAGTCATGACATAAACCTGATTACTTTTTCTTTCCTACAACATGTTTCCTCTGGAATAAATAAAAAGTCTTACTTGTTGTCTTTGCTTAGTTTTTATATAACTAGTCGTGCATTTTTTTATGTATAGTAATTCAAATCCTAATTTCCTGTCAAATGTCTGAATTTTTTTCTCAAGACATGCATCAAGTCCTGTCATCCCTTTGAAGAAACCTCTCTCAGAATCTGGCTGTCGTCTGCAACTTTCCTTTACCATCATCTGGAGAGTCCCATCACCTTTCTCTTATTTCTGTATCTATCTCTCATATTTAAGTTTAGAGGCACTTATCCCACAGTAGCTTCATCAGAAAGACTGTGTAGGAGGTAAAAACTCTGAATATTTTCAAGACTAAATATATCTTTATTCTATCCATATTTGACTCTAGGACTTTATTTTAGCCTCTAGGACTGCTATTGAAAAGTCTAGAGTCATTCTGACAGCTAGTCAGTTGAGGTCATCTGTTTTCTCTTCCTTGACATTACGATCTTCTTGTCGTGAGTGTCCTGAAATGTTGCAATTCTGTGCCTTGGATGTGGGTCTATTTTCTTGCGTTGTGCTAGGCATTTAATGGGAAGTTTAGTGAGGAAACTCAACGTCTTCCACTTCTGGAGAATGTGCTTGAATGTATTTACTGATGATTTCCTCTCCTTAGTTTCCCGCTTTCAAACACTGTTATTCAGAAACTGCATTTCCTGGCCCAAACCTTTTATTATTTTATCTTTTTTTTCTCCCTTGTTTCCTCTTTTCTTTCCATTCTATTTTCTCAAATGCTTCCCCAATTTATCTCCCCCCATTTTTATTAAAACAATTCACTTGTGATGTCATTTTACTAATTTCTAAGAGATTTTTATAGTTAATTGCTCTTTATAAGTATCCTATTTTTATTTTATGTTTAAAAATGTTTTCCTTTATATTTTTAGAAATATTGGTTTTTACTTGAAATTTTCTTCTCCTTGCATAACTTTCTCCTCTCCTCTGAGCTAATGTTCTCTACTTGTTTATTTGATTGATTTCTCTGTCTTTCATTTGAGACTATTCGCAAAGATCTGATATTCCTTGGCTGTCTGCTTATGTTAAATAGGGATAAAGGGACTAAATGGAAGCTCTGGTCTTTGAATAGGGCTTGTCCAATTTTGTCAAACATTTTGAATTTTTTCTCAAGACATTCATGTATGTATTAAATATTTTTCCTTTCACCTCTTTAAAGAATCGTCTTTCAGAGTCTCCTAGCTTATTCTAATGTGATCTGGTCGCCCTCCAAGCTTGGTGCACAGATGTCAGTCAGAAGTAGTATAACGAAGCTGGGTTGTTCACTGGAGAAACCTCCAACATCAGAGGCATTGGGTATTTCTTCTTGGCTAGTCAGATATACTAGAATATAATATGCTACTGCACTTCTGTTTGAAGCAGAATTCCAAAGTGACAGAATTCTAAGAGCCTAGTGATGTTTTTGGGCAATAATCTCTGCCACTGTCTTCAACTAGTCCTCAGTCTAAAGGCTGTGCTTTACTGTCTCCAGAGTTGCGGGTAGGGAGAGTTGGAAACTCCAGGCTTCTGCTAAGATTGGAGTGGCCTTAGGGACAATGATCTCACACCGCTGAGAATTGTTGGAAGTGTCCAGGGTTTTAATGAATTCTAGACTTTTCTATAAGTCACCTAATTTTAGGTTTCCCCTTTCATTCCAATTCCTTCAGTACATGGTGCTATCAATTCCAAAGTGTTTAGGAGAATCTAAAGGGTAGATCAGGGGATTCTCAACCTACCTTATAAACTTAGAGTTCACATTTCCCAGGTCTATCCACTAAGTCAGTTTCCATTTGTTCATCTGCTTCCCACCTTCAATATTCCACCAACTTTGCTTCCTATTTCCTCCTTCTTCCACCCACCACTTCTGATAACCAGTATATTTTTCAGAGTCTAAAAATTATTTCTGTTACATTTCATCAGTATGTCTTCTTTGGCTATTTATATTCTGCAAATGCAGTATTTGTCACTTTATGACTTATTACCTTTAGCATAATCACCTCAAGATACATCCATTGTTCCAAAAAGCACTATTTCACCTTTTTTAGTAGCTGAGTAGTGTTCCATTGAGTAATATCCTTATCCACAATATCCTTATCCAGTCCTCTGTAAATGGCGTTTACAGAGGTTATTACAACAAGGCTGCTATGAACATAAGAGTGCATAATATTTTTCTTATTAGTGTTTTCATACTCTTCAGATAAATACCTATGTGTGGTATTGCTGAATCATATGGTATTTCCATTTCATTCTCTCTCTCTCTCTCTCTCCCTCTCTCTCTCTCTCTCTCTCTCTCTCTCTTTCTTTTGAGGAATCTCCTGCCATTTTCCATAGAGGCTACAGCAAATTATATACATAGAGTAGTATTCCTTTTTCTCTACATCCTTGCCAACATTTGTTATTTCCTTTCTTTTTAATATAGGCCATTCTCACAGGGCAAGGTGATTCTCATTGTGCTTTTGCTTTGCATTTCACTTATAATAAGCAATATTGAGTCTTTTATCATGTGCCTATAGCCTTCTGGATGTCTTCTTTGGAGACATGTCTATTTAGATACTCTGCATTCTTTTGTGATTGGGTTGTTTTTTCCATATTGTTTTTTCCGTAATTCCACACTCACTTAAATGACCCTTTATATATTTCAGAACCAATCCCTTGTCAGACATGTGATATGCAAATATCTTCTCCTTTGGTTACCTTTGTGTGTGTGTGTGTGTGTGTGTGGTTTCATTCATAGTAGTCCCACTTGACTAGTTTTACTTTTATTTCCAGTGCTGTTGGAGCTGATTTCCCAAATATATCTCTGCAATTGAATCCAGAAGTTTATCATCTATATTCTCTTTTATGCATTTAATGGTTTCTTACATACAAGTATTTAAACCATTTTGAATCAGTTTTTGTGTACAGAACTAAGTAATAATTATATTTGTTTGTTTCTTGCATGTGGCTGTCCAAGCTTCCCAGCACCATTTGCTAAAGAGGTTTTCCTTTTCCCACTGTGTGCTTATGGCTCCTTTTCAAAGACTGACTGTCCATATTTGTGTGGGTTTATTCCTGAGTTTTCTATTCTATTCTGTTACATTAGTTCGTGTTATTTGTTCCAAGAACTGGGGTGTAGGCAAGAAGTTAGGGAGGAGGGTTCACCAGAGGCAGAGTAGAGAGCAGAACAGGCAAATCTACTGAAATACACTTGTGAGGGAAGCAGCGGGCGAGACAGGAGAGGTCTGCTGCACCATGTGAGTAGAGAGCAGAACAGGCAAATCTACTGAAATACACTTGTGAGGGAAGCAGCGGGCGAGACAGGAGAGGTCTGCTGCACCATGTGGGTCACCTCGCTGGCATGGCCGGGGATCAAACTCATGCCACAGTGGCTGGCAATAGTTTGATAGTGCTGAAACTTAACCCCTGCACCACCAGGGAGGCCCCATATTCTCTCTCTTAGTGAAGAACTTTCTATTCTGAATCTCTTCTCCAAGATGCTAAATCTGTCTTTCAGTGCTTACTCTTTGAGTTTCTTTGATGTTATTCAAAAACATGTGTCAGTTAGGTGTGCAAATACTGTGTCTTTATATAGAACTCTGTATTTATTTTCTTCTCTTTCAACTTTTTCATCTTGTGTTCAGATATTCTTCATTTAATAGACAAATAAGAATGCGACTTATTTGGTTTTTTGTCTGGTGGGTGTGCTATATCTTGGTTTTGTTTCTTTTTTTTCTTTAATTAACTTACTTGTAGGTTAGAGAGGGATGGGAAGTTGGAATCCAAAGACTTGGTCTCAATTTTGATGGGGAGGGAGAGCTATTCCAGGCAGAGAACTTTACACTACCTCCCCCACCCCCCACCCCCTTCAGTAGTCCTGGGGAAATGACAGTATTCAGTTAGTTGGCAATTACAATAGATTTGCCCTTAAGCCTCACAAATAAATTTGATGTCGGCACTCACTACCATCCTAGGCCAGATCCTGAAGCCCCAGCCTTCAAGTCAGAAACAGAAGGTAATTTCCTAGAGTCTCTAATCCCACACTCACTTAAATTGCCCTTAATCTATTGTTCAAAACCCCAAGATAAATATTTCCCAAAGAATAGCTATTTATTGCTTTGGTTTTTACTGCTCTGGACGTCATTCTTTCCACAGGTCAGTCTAAAGAGAGTAGAAATGGTTTCCAAATTACTTTGCAAAGTATCCAGCACAATGCTACACTTTTATTTATTCATTCATTAACAAATGATACTGAGCATCACCTCTGTGCAAGGCTGAACAAGAAACTCTCTGCATTCTGGGAACTGACAAGCAGGAAAGAGATCATGAAAACAATTACAGTACAGGAAAAACACTTGTCTCCATGGAGACACTTTTTAGTACACTCAAGTTTTTTCAGAATTTATTTCCTTGTGTCTCTAAGGCTGGGGACCCAATACTTAAAGGATAGTTAGGGAAGGCTTCACAATGGAGGTAGCACTGAGACTACCCTACTCTTCCCAGGCAGACAATAGGAAGAGGACATGGGGGAAAAAATTGAGTAGAATTATAAAGGCATAGTGTACAGAGCATCCAGAGAATGCCTGATAGTTCAGTGTTACTGAAGCCCAAAGTTTGAAGGAAGAGTTGTAAAGTGTTAAGTCTGAACAAGTCAGGTGGGCCCAGATCATGAAAGACTTGAATGCCAGATAAAGATGTTTTGGGAAGTTACTGCAACATTTTGAATCAGAGGATGACATGATCAGTTCTTGTGTCTGAAAGATCCCCTTGGCAGGAATTGCAGAACAAGTGAAGGGAACAGAACAGGGTTTTAAAGAAAGCTCTGGCAGGTGATGGTGAGCCCTGAAGTAGGCAATGACAGTGTAAGCTGAGAGGAAGAGACAGGTTAAGAACAAGTTGATAAAGTAAAACTAACAGCTAAGGGTGTGGGGATACTCACCTCACCAATACATAGACTACAGGAGGGTGAGCATATCTGGAGAAGAGGAGGATCTGAGTCCAGTTGGATACCCATTACCTTGAAGATGGCTTGTGGGTTAAGCACATAGCCAGGAAACGTGCACCTAGAGTCAAGAGTTCAGTTCAAGCTTGACATGACTTGAAAATACTTTGGGGCCACACCCACAAGGATGATGACTTAAGTCACAGAAGATGATGATGAAATTCTCTAGGGAAAGTATGTAGAGGGAGGAGACAACAGTACACAGAATGAATTTCTGGGAACATATAAAACCATCTGGAGACTACAAAGAAATTGAGACAAATGATAAAGGTGGTTGTCTCCTTTGGATCTTCTCTTTTACACAACATAGGACAAATTGGACCAATAATACCTTGTACATTTTTATATTAGAGAGCTTAAAGGAATATGTACAGTCAAAATTACAGTAAATTGTGCTACCTTCTCTGCTCATTCAAGGTATAACATGCTTGCCTTATAGTTATGTGGCTTTGTTTGCATAGCTGCTTGCTTCCCCAAAAAGCAAAGATGCCTTTGCTTAGGTGCAGTTGTAGTCCTCTGTAAGTACAGAGTCAGAGAATGAAAGATACAGAAGAACTAGTTCCTTGTTCTGGAGCTGGACATAGGGATGAGACCTAAGCATTAAAACATTGAACTAAATGACACAAAATTACAAGAGGGACAGAAAAGATTACCCTGAGGGAAGGAGAAAGATCTCAGTAATGTATTTGGAAAAGGGTTTTTAAAAAAATCTTTATTGCAATTGTTATGTGCATATGTATATTTAAAACTAATGGAACACATTTAAAAACCCAATTCCCATGATGTAGTGGTCAGTAACAACTTATTTAAATCTCTATTTCTATTATGAAGCAGAAACTTTTCCATTTATAGGAAGCTCATGATTAGGAAAAACTAATTTCTGCTAATTACAAGTCAATATACTGGTTACATTTGGAGGGTAGATGTTAACTGGAAAGTAGTGGACATAATTCAGTGGGTTAGTAGAAATATTCTATATTTTTCTCTGGGTGGTAGTCATATAGGTGATACAGAAGTGAAAACTTTAATGTACCTATAAGATTTACATATTTTACTGTATATAAATTTTATTTCAGTAAAATTAGATCATCTGAAACAAAGTAGATATAGATATAGCTCTCTTACTCTCTCTTCCACACACACACACACATACCAGATAAAGGTCTATGTTTTCTAGGAAGAAAAATGATATCAAAAGAGGACTGAGTCTTCTGAATTGGAAAGAACTGAAAGAGCTGACATAATGAAAATGGGAGTGACAGGCCAGGGAGAATAGAAGCTATGAACAGGGTGGGGTTTGACCTTTAAGACCTCACTGATAAAGTAGGCGGCAAAATTTTGATGGTGGCAAAATCCAAGGTGGAGCTGGTGGTATGAAAAGCTTAAATGGAAAAAGACATGAAGTGAAGATCATTGGAACTGAAAAGGTCTCCAAGAGAATGGTGCACTAGAAGGACTGGTTATGTGATCACCAGTGTTCCTCAAAGATGGCAAGAGAAGTAATTCTAGGTGTCAAACCTCTCTAAATGTTTGGTGAAGTAGCTAAGAAGATGAATGGATAACAACTGACAGCAAACCACTCAAGTGATTCGTGAATATGTTTTGATTTTGATAGTAAAGGGAAAAAATAAGTTACTGGTAAGGGTAAAGTACTCTGAGAAATGGGGCTTTTAAATGAAAATGAATTACAAGTTAAATGTTTTAGTCTAGGGAGAGAAGGAAAAACTATGGGTGTTAAGTCACCTTGTCTTTGCTTCAGCAGCCCTTTGTGCTATACAACCCTAATAAACCTGTTAAGATTCTCCCTCAAATCCCAATTCCCAGCTAAGAGTTCTTTAAAGATAGTACCTGTCACAATCTGGGATACCAGATGGTTCCCCACCCCCAGGAGGAATATAAGGGAACCAAATAAGGATCAAGGAAATGAATAATAACAATAATAATATTAAAAACACAACAAAAACAAAAAGGCAAGGACAAATTGGGGATGCTTGGTGGGGAGGAGTTGGGGAGAGGGTTGAGAGCAGATAAGAGCACAAGGGACTGAGGTGATGGTGCACTGGTGAAATGATGATAGGGAATACATGGGGATTACAATTGATGCCAAATATATATAAAGAAATAAAAATAAAATAACCAAAAAAATGTTTAGTGAATTAAAAAGAAGAAAAAGAGACGAAAAGAAGGAAGGCCCCACTGAATGGGAAAAAATCTTTGCGCTCCACACAACAGACAAGGGTCTGATCACAAAGATATACAAAGAACTCACAAGACTCAAGAAAAATAAAG
>JAGFMF010011726.1:3640559-3768399 GCA_019455555.1 Galemys pyrenaicus
GCACAAGGGACTGAGGTGATGGTGCACGGGTGAAATGGTGGTGGGTACCCCCTGGGGACTACAAATGATGTCAAATATAACTAATAAAAAAAAAATTATAAAAAAAAATAAACAAATAAATAAATAAATCTTTAAAAAAAAAAGAAAAGAAGGAAGGTAGCAGGAAAAATCTAAATTCTAGAGAAAATATAAGGTAAATTTTTTTATTGTTATACTTTATTATTATATTTAATTGTATTTGACATCGTTTGTATTCCCCAGGGGGTTCCCACCACCATTTCACCTGTGCACCATCACCTCAGTCCCTTGTACTCTTTACGCCTCATCACCGTCTTTGCCCTCCTCTCCCTCAGCCCACCCCCATGGTCCCTGGGGTTTATCTTTGATCTTTTGATCTTGTTGAGTTTTTATTTGATTGCTTTGTTGTTTTTGGTTATGATTGCCCATTTCCTTTAGCTGTCTCTTGTTTTTGTTTGTTTGTTTTGTTTTCTTCCTTTTTATTTTCTGTTGTGATTGTTGTTTTTTCACATTCCTCCTAAAAGCAAGGCCATCCAATATTTTTCTCTTGCCTTTTGACTTGTTTCACTGAGTATAATTCCTTCAGCCACATCCATGTTTCTATAAATGTCCCTAGTTTTTTTTTTTTTTTTTTTGGCTGCTGAATAGTATTCCATTGTGTCTATGCACCACATCTTCTTGATCCAGTCCTCTACTTTTGGGCATTTGGGCTGTTTTTGTTCTTTTCCTTGATCCCTTATTTGGTCCCCTTATATTCCCCCTAAAAGGGAAACCATTGATATTTTTCTTTTGCCTTCTAACTTAGAAAATAATATTTTAATGTTTAAAACATTTTAATATTCAAAAACATTTGTATATCTTCACTATATAGACCGTTGCCTTATGAATAGACCAAGTATCAAAGGATCAGGAAGAAATCACTTCCTAGCCTGCTCCAAAAGATAAGTACTGTAAGGAGCTCATCCCTTGAGAAGCAAGGTTGAAAGTTGAGTGCAAACCAGGTGGCAATTTGCCTTATGTTCAATGCCATGCTCTAGAGTGTGGAAGGTCCTTGTCACAATTGATCCAAAAGCAGCAATAAATAGCAGCATTATCATCACATTCTTTTCCTTTGCAAAGAATAGCCTCAAAGCTTCCAAGTGAGAAGAGGTAGAAACCAAAATCTGCATATGCCCAAACAAAAATTTAATCAACCTCTAAAGATTTCTTCCAGGACTCCAGGTAACTCTCAAAATTAACATTTGGTCCAGGGGATGCGGTGACAGTGAAATGAAGCAGTAGAGGAGACAGCAGTTCCCAAAAGATTGGCAGAAACTACCCAGGCTCCAACCTGGTCTTCTTGTATTTTTTGAGGGCTCTTTCCTCTCTTCAACTTTTTATCTTTTCCTACCTTTCTCTTTAGTGAGCTCACTGGAAAAGAAATCATTCTGATAAATCAAGGAACTAGAAATTAATTAAACCATTTCCCCAGGGAATTGTAAAGCATATTATCTAATGAGTAAAGTCATTTTAAATGATGAATGTTAGATTCCAACACACCCAGGTCCAAGAATTATTTAGGAACATGCATCACACCAGCTAGACACCTACCTGCTAGTGTTTCTGGGTCAATTTCAGCATTATCCAAGGGGCTTGAAGGAGCTCAGTCCAAGTTGTTCCAGGCCAAAGACAGCTGGGAGCTTTGGGAGGGGCTGATTTCATAGTCTCCTTTTCTATGTCCTTTTTCCTGTGAATTATATATGTGTGTTTAGAGATTTTTTTTTTTAAATAATAAGGTATCCTCCTAAGTAAATAAAATACCAGGGTGAAAACTTGTGCTGCTTGCATCAACTTGGGGCTGATTTTCAAAAACTATAATGAAATCTATTCGTATCTACCCAATCTTAGAAGTAGTGTGAACTTTTACTTACTGTTGAAAATATAGGATGTAAATGGGAAAGATAAACCTACCATCTGTATAAGATCTATTCTATAATAAGAAAATTGTACAAAATCTCACAAGAGACAGTAATTAATCAAGATCAAGTAGTTAATCATTTTCACAAATTCTCAGTTTGTGTCTGTTTAATGTCACTGGAGTAGAAACCAGGGAAAAGGAATGGACAGAACACAGTGTCAGGTCACCAGAGTAAAAGTTAACAGAGCAAATCAAAACTATCTGTTTTAAAAGGAGCAGCTACTTCTCAATAACGAATAACAAGCAAGAAAGGTTTAGCTTTCTTGAAAGGGAAGCAGCAGGAGATACAGGAGAGGTCTGCTGCCCCATATGTGGGTTAGCTCCCTGGCCAGGGATAGAACGCAGGTGGCAGCCGTGATAGCACTGGGATTTAACCTGTAAGCCACCAGGGAGGCCCTGGAGCTTTCTTTTTGTCTTGTGTTTCTATACAGTGGAGAGGTATTTATATATAGATTCTAAACTATTAATTCTCTTTCATAGTGACCTTCACACCTTCCAGACTGCAATCACATGGGTCTCCACTCTGTGACACATTTTTCTTAGTTTTATGCAGATATGTTACTACTGGGGATTGGAGAAGTCACTTAAGTAAGTTATCACTAGCTGCTCACCTATCAGAAATAACCCTTTCCTCTGGCAGAATGGTGACTAGTAACACCTGCACTAGTAACACAGTACTAGTAACAACAATAAAATCCTTCTACTTCGAGTCATTAAACCACGCAAAAGTTCAACTGGTCAAACCCTATCTTCACAGCCACCATTGTTCCTGAAAGCTGTCTGCTAGGGAGTAAAGAGAAAGAGTAATGTGAAGACGGAAACCATTTTAGATTTTTTTTTTTTTTAATAGCATGGTGTGGAAGTATGTGTGTGTGTGCACATGAATATCAGAGCTGGATGAGGCAGCATTTCTCTAAAGTTAGGGTTGAAGACAAATTATGGAAACTTAAAATGAAGTTAATGAGACAAGGCTGGCACAAGTCTAAAAACTAAACATCACTCTGTTTATTGCTACAAAATTTCTCACTCAAAACAACCTTTTATTACTGTAAACATTTTTAGCCATATTTTTGCAGGGCTGGCGAGGTGTTTTTGTTTCTGGGGTACTTTTGGTTCTTTTTATTTAAATGACTTTTTTGTCGAATATGTGAAATGTCAACATTGACATTCTCCCCTGCTCCCTCATCAGACACTTCCAAATGAGCCTTCTTTTCAGACATTTTTCACTTACAACAGCCTTCAGAATCCACAGATGAGAAATATTTAAAAAGAAGAAAGAGAGAATAACATGACAACAGGGAACCATGTGTCTGGGTAACAAACAGGGCAGAAAGACCATTGAGGATCTGGAGGCAGGCTCACCCTGGCAAATCAGGCTTGGTCAGACACTCTGAGTCCAGAAGACACTGAGACAAAGCCCTTGTGCCACAGGCCGCCCAGCACTGAAACTCAACCAATCACCACTGAACTAGCTCTTCACCCAATTTGCGTATGATTGCATCCCTGAGAACCAGGTTGACTTCTATTTGAAATTTTTAGTATTCACGTTTTTAAAAGGTAAAAGAAACCAGTCACACTTTCAGCGCTCAGTAACTTCATGTAGCTAGTGACTATAATGTTGGATTGCACAGCTCTAAATAATCAAAGGAAACACATGTCTTTTGACTCATTCACTTCCTATTACAGACAGATTAAGGTTTAGTTCTCTTAATGATGTGCTTTCACTCTCAAAACTTCATCTGCATTATACTTTTGATTGACCAAACACAATATTCACACTGTATGCCCATGCAAAGGTTGATTACATTAAAGCACTATAATATGCAGTGATGCAGCTTCCCATCTTTTTTCTTCATTCAATAATCACTTTGTTTTTAATTAGTTTGAATGTCATCATATCTATTGTACTAAGTCTCCCACTCTATGCAATGGCTTTTGAGTACAGTACTCCGATGTACTGAAATGACACTCAATCGCATCAGGCAATCTATCCATTTCCAGTGGTCTCCCACCTCCATTTTCTTACTTATATCCTCACTTTGGTCAAACATCTAATAGTTTTATACAGTTAAAAATACTAGTAACTGTTCAGATTCCTCAAGGGAATTTACAGGTTCAGTGCAATACCTATCAAGTCCCAACAATGTTTTTTGCAGAAATAGAAAAGTTTATCCTAAAATTCACATGAATCCTAAATAGTTAAACATTAAAAAAAAAAAAAAAAAAAACAAATCTCACTTCCTAATGTCNAAAATTTTATCCTAAAATTCACATGAATCCTAAATAGTTAAACATTAAAAAAAAAAAAAAAAAAAACAAATCTCACTTCCTAATGTCAAAGCATATTATAAAACTACAATAATCAAAACAATATGGTACTGGTATAAAGATAGTCGATTTTTTAAAATTTAAAATAGAACTACCATGTGAACTAGCAATTCCACTTCTGAGTATATATTCAAAAGAATTTAAAGCAGGGTCTCAAAGAGATATTTGTGCCCCTTTGTTTATAACAACACTATTCATAATAATCAAGAAGTAGAAGCAGTCCAAATATCCATCAATGGGTGAATGTATAAATTTAAATTGCAGTACAACATTAAAATGCAGTACAAATTAAAAATTCATACAACAGAATATTATTCAGTCTTTAAAAGGGAAAAACAGGCAGTTCTCCTCTCCAGTCTACCCATCTGTGTCTATGAAAGCAACTCTTTTTTTCTTTCTCCTTATCCTAACAAGCCTGTTCTTTTTAAATGTTGTTTTTTTTTTTTTTTTAAAAAAAAGAGGGGAGTATGTGAGGGAGAACATTTTGTTATATGAATGAACTTTGAGAAACTTGTGCTAAGTGACCTAAACCACTCACAAAAGACAAATACTGTATGATTCCACTTATATGAAGTATAGAAAGTAGTCGAATTCACAGAAACAGGAAGTATAATAGAGGAACAGAGGAAAGGGAATTACTGTTTAAGGTATACATACTTCCAGGATGCAAGATGAAAAAGTTATAGAGACATTTATGTGAAATACTTTATTGAACTGTTACACTTAAAAATATAAGATAGTGGGGCCTCCCTGGTGGCGCAGTGGGTTAAGCAACACACTATGAAGCAAACCGTAGCTACTGCAGCACGAGTTCGATCCCTGCTGCCGGCCAGAGAGGGGACCCACATGGTGAGGCAGACCTCTCCTGCCTTGCCCACTGTTCCCCTCAGCAGTGTACTTCTGTTGATCTGCCTGTTCTGCTCCCGCTCTCTGTGGTGAATCCTCTCACCCCCCCCCCACACACCTCTGGCCTGTACCCCAGTGCGTGTACGCATAAATAAATAAATCTTTAAAAAAAAAAAATCTAGGGTGGAAACAAATGTCTTTTGTATTTTATTTCCCCTCTCCTCATATCTTTAGTATTTTTAAAAGTAGTACCCATAATCTAAATTCCATCGCTACTATTGAGAAGTACAAAATCCTTTGGATTGCTAATCAATTGTGTGTGTGACCTGATTTTTCTCTTTGGGAGCCTCTATTCCCAAAATAATGAAATGTCATAATTATGCTGCAGATAGTCTTTTATTCTTTGTGCTAAGCAATAATTGGTCCCTTTTAATCACAAATTTCATTCTGGAAAATATTCTCCCCTTCACATTCTCCCCTCGCTCTTTCTTTCTGGAACTTTTGTTGTTGGATGTTAGAACTCCTGGATGTCCCTAAATTTCTTCTCTTTGTTCTATTTGAGTATTACTGTCATATTTCCTTCTAACTGCACAATCTATTTTTGCAAGTTGTGTTTCAGTTTATTTTACACTTTTTCATATTAGATGATGTCTTCACATACCTGGTTATCTTTTCATGTTTAAATTATGGAGCATAAAGGGTTAATCAGAAACTTTAAGCTTGAGGATGGAGCTTAGTGATTTTGTGCTTCCCTGTAAAGTGATCAGTAGGTGATGTGCATACTTCATACGTATTATGAAACAGACCAGATCAGATCACCTTGGCTTGTGTACTATTTTGAGAGTCAGTATCTTCATATCTTTTTGTTTTCATGGATCAGCTTCTACCTGGAAGATGAACCCTATCTGCTGAGCTCAGATAGCCAAATGGGGGGAAAAATCTACAGTGTGCATATGCCTTATATCTATAACCCCAACCCCCATTTTCAGTACAGTCAGTTCCTTCATCTGTGTCTTACATTTCCAGTTTAAGTATCCTGATTCCCATATCCCTTAGTGCCCCCTCATCTCCACTCTGATACAACTGGATCTAGCTGTCAACTGTGGAGCCTTTGGCCATCCTGAGTTAAAGCAGGTGACTCTCAGCTTTCTCCTCCTAGAACTTAGGTTTCAGCTTTCCTGGGCCTGCTACATTAGTTGCCATTTTTCCACCTGCATTTCTGCAAAATGTTAAGACCTTTTGGGCTTTCTCCCATTTGCTATCTTCTAAATGTTTATGTTAAAAGAATCACTTTCTCTTATGCACAGTGAAATAAGTCAAAAGGAAAAAGAAAAATATCAGATGGTTTCACTTACAGGAGGAGTACAGGAAACTGAACAAGGGTTAGAGAAGAAACAAAAAGTCAAATCTAGCAGGCAAATTATAGATCTGAGACACACATCAGGGGAGGGCCAGGAAGGAGGTCAGACACAAAAACCAAAAATGAAAAGACAAGGACAAATTGGGGATACTTGGTGGGGAGGGAAAAGGGGGAGAGTTGAGGGCAGATGGGAGCACGGGGGACTGAGGTGATGGTGCACTGGTGATATGGTGATGGGGAATACATGAGGATGACAATTGATGTCAAATATATATAAATAAAAAAATGTTAATAAAAAATTTTAAAAATAGAGAGAAAAAAACAGGAAGGGAAGAGCACAAAGGACTACGGTGATGGTTCATGAGTGAGGTGGTGATAGGAGATTTATGGGGACTACACATGGGCAGAGAAATCAACAATTGAACAAAAACAACAATGTAAGAAAATAAAGTAAAAATATAGGAAAAAATCTAGAACGTTTTAAAAAATACAAAATAATAATTTGTCTTTTTCATCTAAAGAAGGTCCTCCAACTTCAAAGGGCATGTGACTTTTATTTGCTCCTACTTATAAATTATGAAAATAATGTTTATTGTAAAAAACTTGGAAGATAGGGACAAATATAAGGAATAAAATTATATCAACAACTAAATAAATAATGGAAAAAGAAAAGAAAATCCCATTAATGTCATTTTACTGAAGATTTGGAAGAAAGAAAAATTGTGTGTAGTCTACCATATTGTTCACTGTCCCAAAACAAATCTAATTTTTACAAAGAAAAAAATTCAGAACACATAATACAGTATGTTCCCATGCTGGTGAAGGTAAGGAGGTAAGACCATGAGATACTGTGTAGGCTGCTAGACACGTAAAAGACTTTTGGATGCGATTACGCTAACCTTTTTGTGTCCTTCTATTCTGGTTGGTTTTGTGTTTTTTAAACCATAAGCACAAATAATTTTGAGCAGTGGGTTCACTGCTCTGAACCCACGACCTAGTCTGGCTTATCAGTGGTGTCTGAAAGAGTTAGAACTAGTTGTGCCACCAAGAAGTACATGAACTTTGTTTGACTTTAGGTATCTTGAAAAATATTCTCAACTTAGGTCATTCTTTTTCCAAGTAAAGAAACA
Organism: Galemys pyrenaicus; assembly: GCA_019455555.1. Taxonomy (NCBI): domain Eukaryota; kingdom Metazoa; phylum Chordata; class Mammalia; order Eulipotyphla; family Talpidae; genus Galemys; species Galemys pyrenaicus. The sequence continues at coordinate 3,648,199 of JAGFMF010011726.1, forward strand.
ACTTCAACTTCTAGTCTGGAAAAAGATGATCTTATAAAACAGACCAGACCAGAACATCTTGACTCCTGGAGTTGCTGCTAGCCAGACTTACCTGCTTCACTTCCCACATCCTCACCTGTCTCTCCCCCAGAGTCCTAACCACCACCCCCATCCCAGGTGCACAATGAAGCATGCCTTCCCAGGTAACTGAACCTGAACACATCTGTCTGATGATTCATACATCACATAATCAAGGCTGTTCCAAATCTGTTTCAAGGAGTCTCCATCCTTTTAACAAACATTTATTCATAGCAGATGATCATAATGATGAATCTGCTCAGATTTATTTAGTTCTATAAAGACTCGCTACTCACTAGAACTTACTTAACCTCTCTATGGCTTGGCTTCCTCATTCATAAAATGAGGAAGATAATGATAGCCGCCTTCTAGGCTCATTGAAGACTAAGAGAATTGATACATGTAAATAGTTACCGAGAACCTATTCCACATATTAATGGACGCAGACAGCTGTCATCAGAATAGAAATTCCTGCTCCCATGACGCTTCAGGTCTAATAGGAATAACATAACTCAGTTTTTAAAAAAAAAAACAAATATCAAATAAAAATACATCATGATAAAATAAAGTCCATACGAGTAAAAGTGTGGTGAACGTTACAAGAGTCCTGATTTTCTCAATAGCTCAGGGAGGAATTCTCATCACTCCGGGAGGTAGTTTGTGGTTACCCAACAAAAGATACTCAGAACAAGTTTCCTCTTTCCCAACACTGAGCATTTTATAGTTTCTTCTAATTAGGAATACATTTAAGAGAAAGGGTTGATTGTTTTAAAAAGTAGCAGACTATTTGAAGTGTCTAAGCAAGGATTCTAGTGTGTCTATGCCTTGAAGAAAAAGGGAACTCTACATGCTATTTCTCCCTGCTCTCCCCCACCCCCACAAAGCAAGCCTAAATGACTATTTTCCTTCTGTAATAATAAAGGAATTGCAAATACTTACTAAACACTCAGTGCAAAGGTACTGCATTTAGCTTAGGCCCTAATTTTACAATGCCAGCTTTCTGGTTCTTGGGAACCAGATGCCATAGGGAAGATCTCAGAGCCTCCCCACCCCATCTCTGCCTCTATCCAAGAGTTTGTTTGACACAACTGGTGAGGTGCCCTACACCATGGAACCCAACCATCTCTAATCTTAGATCCTGCCTAACTGAAAGCCATAGTTTAAAGCAATTTGCAATAGTGATTTATATTAGTATGAAATCCCTCTGATGACCAACCAAAATCTCTGGGAAAGCAGCCTAAAGCTATGATTCCCACGTGTAAAGGAATTCCATGTATCATTATTAACTGTTGATTCCCATCTTCTTCTACTCAGTTATTTATCTTGATGTAAACCATGATAATCTTTGACCTCCAGCCTGACTGTCCCTGGTTTTCATAGACAAAGGGATTTCCCCAGCAGTTCAGTAGAGAGAGAGGGGAAGGGTAATTTACTAAGTACTTTCCTTCCTTATAGTCATGAGGTTGTCATTATTTCCTGCCCAAGACACTTAGATTAGAAAGTATTTAATAAAGATGATCAAGATGAAATATAGAAGTTTCCTTATGATTAAGAGGGAAATATGTGTATATATATGTATATATATATGCCCAACTGTGTGAACATATTTGAAAGATGGGCCTTGAGTGATTGGTACCAGAGGAGACAGACCAACAAGAGATTAAGGAAGCACTGAATATAAGCTTCATTCATTCATTTAACATTCTTTTTTTTTTTTTTTAACTGAGAACCTACTAGATGTCAGCCTCTGTGCTAGAGACTAAGGGAATGAAGGTGAGCAAAATCAATGGAGTTATCTGCTCTTGGGGACTACAGTAGGATGGGAAAGACCAAAATTAAATCTTTGTACAAATGAATATACTCATTATAAACTTGAATAAACATGCATCTAGAACAATGTTTTCTTTCTTATCAGAACACCAATAAGCTGGAAACAGTTGTGAGACTGGTGAGTAGGAGTTGACTAGGCAATGGAAAAAGGAGAAAGAAAAGGTGTCCCAAGCACAAGAACAGTATGTGCCCTATAGCAGGGAGGAGCTAACACATTCAGGGGACTAGAAAAAGAGCATACTAGAAAATAATAGTGTAAGGAGCGAGAACCAGGATGAGGGCTCAAATCCAGATCTGACTCACCTAAAACTTTAAAGCCCTGACTAATAGAAGAGGGAATGAAGAATGCCCTAAACAGTATTCCACCATATCACTAGTGATGCATTATGAAGTAATAGGGCCAGGTTTTGAAAAAAGCTGTAGCTGTCCCTCCGCGGTCTGTGGGAGGTCTATGATACTATTAAGTTTCATTATTCCATCATTTCCTCTATTAACACATCATATACCATCATAACCTCAACCAGACACACAGGACTGACATTTTACAAAGTAATCCTAAAAAGAAGCCAAAATTTCCCTTTGAAACCCACTGGGAGAACCAAATCTACCTCAATTCTACCCTGAAAGTATTTCTTACCCCAACACCAAAAATATTTTTGGAAGAATTTCAAGATTTTGACTTCATAGAAACTATGACAAATGTGTAATTGAACTTTGAAAATTGAGGTTGACATATCAGCCAGTCATATGATCTATGAGATGCTTTCATGAAAGTCCTGCAAAATTAGAGACATCCTCAAAAGCATCAAAACTACCAAGAAGAAATTTTCATTGCAACTGATTTTTTAACTAATCACATAAATTATGTTCAAAGTAGATCTGAGTTTCCGGGACACTCAGACCTTTTTGAAGATTTGATGGTTTCCAATGGGCTTGTGCTTTGTCCAACTAGTCTAGAACAAGGCCTAGTATAGTGCCTGGTATATATTGAAAATCTAGCATAGCAATACTAAGTAGTACTACAAAGAGTAGGCATTTATTGAATGCTAAATACATGTATTATCTGATTTGATCTTTACAACAACCCATATAAGTGGGGAAACTGAGGTCATAGCCATTAAAAGAAAGATGTGGAATCCTCACCAAGATCTATATGATTTTAAATATTTATGACTCTATTACCCACTTTACACTGGGACTTACCAAATGACTCATCTCCTTTCTTCCTGTTTCATTCTCTCGTTTTCCAAATATTCAATTGCTGGCATAAATGTAAAAGCCATTATCTTAAAGGGAAAATGTGACTTTCATATCAGTAAGTGAAACTAAAACAGTGCTAAAATAGTATTTAACTGTGCCGAAGACAATGCCAAGGTGACACAGACAGGTCACTGTCTATGGGTTCACACCCATGTGCTAAATTGCAAGACACCAGTTAGGCTTGGGGTCCAACAACAACAGGGCTATCTGACAAACAGGAGATTGGGAAAAGAAAGTGTGGAAGGCCCCAAGTGGCTACTTCTCTCACCCCAGAAAATGTCCACAGTGTCTAGTAATCCCAAAGAAAGTCTGCTCATGCCAGATGGTGCTGCCCCATCAATGAGGGCCTGGAACTGGTGGCACAACAGTCAGCAGTACATCAGGGTCCAACTCACAGTGGCAGCTGCAGGTACTCACAGATGGGGGTGCTGAGGTGACACTGCAGCACCCTCATGAACAGTCTGAGGGATGGACAGCACCAGATGCCGACTGGACAACAAGGGACTCAACAGCACCAGAAGGTAGTACCAAACAGTCTGAGGTGGTAAACAATTCTCAAAGGTGGCCAAACAGAGTGCTGGTCACCATCAATAATGATGGTCAGCAGCACTCACCAAGAAGTGGTGTCAAAAACACCAGTGCTGTGGATCTTCGTGAGCTACTTGTGTGAACCAATAGCCAACAACTCCTTGAGACACCAGGCCAATGCCCAACAGTTTTACTTTCAGGCCAAGTCAGAGGTAGGGCAAGAGGTAGATGTAGCAGCCAGATCTCTATGAAAGTGTACAGAAGCCTGTAAGTCTATAAGTCTACAGAGGTCTGCTGAATCCTTTTCAGAGGCTAGCTGCTGAGTGAGTCAAGTGGGCTCCTGCTCTGCCTTATATCCTCTTCAGGGTATCCCAACCTACAAGCCTAGTTGGTCTGTTTTTTAATCCTAAGTGTCTGCTTGGTCCCATTAATACCAATCAGCTTGCTTCCAATTTCAATTTGCATATTTAACACAAGGTTTGAATAATTATTGAAGTGTGATTGGCTCACTAAGTTTGATTCTGTTTGGTCACTTAGCTCAAATATGATTGGTCCATTGAGCTCAAACCTGATTGTTCCCTTTATGCTTCTGATTGATTGGTGCTAGTTAAGCACCAGCCAAATTTGCTCCATTTTCACTCCACATAATTAACTCAGAGTTTGAAAGACAACTTAAGAGTTGGAACATGCTTGGTTCATTTATAATCCTGCAGCCAGATACAGAAGGGAAAAGCCCACTCCTGACTGGCGAGCCTGCACTCAGATCAGGGCAGACTTACAGGTCAATGGGCTTCGGGGAGCTACAGAGCTGGAGCTGTCCCAGCAGGGCCCAACATGCCTCCAAGTGGCCCAGAGCCAAGAGTTGCAGTTTGGGGCTTGCCTCTGCTGCCAGAGCTTCCTGATGCCCACAAACACGGTTGCTACTGCTGCTGCTGCTCCTGCTACAACAGTTTTTGGAGCAGCCTACACTGACTGGTCCACAGCACAGTGCCAATAAATCCAGTATGTCCTGCTGACAAGACCTAGGTGAGGACTCTGTTACAAAACTATAAAGTGCTAGAATTTTTAAAGATAATTTTAAATGCAAACAACTGTTGATTCAGCAATTCCATTGCTGGAGATAATAGTCAAGGATAAACTACACAAAATGCAAGAAGACCACGATTATGTTTAGTAATGTCCACTATAGCATTGTTTGTTTGGAAAATGACTGGAAATTATTTATATACATTTTAGTAGATGACTGCCTAAATAAAATATATTACTTTTATGGAATATTATGCACCTCTTAAAAAGAGCAAGACAGATATATATATATATATATATATATATATATGGGGATATAGAAAGATCTTCAAGAAATATTAAGTTTAAACAGAGGCAACAGAACACTATATGTAGTATAACTTCACCTTTGATTAGTTAAGCTAGTTAAAAAGTATGTACATGGAACTGAAGTCATTTTTTAAGTATTTCCCAGTATATGTATGTTCTGTTTTCAATAAGTTTATTTCTTTCCCTGAATTCTGAACTTAGTGTTTAGACCAAAGTAGACCACTAGAGTTGGGATAGAGGAGGGTATGCCCTAGAAGACACTAGCAAATAGAAAGGGGGGGAAATGCCCAATCTTCAGGCTCAGGGGGCTGTCTATGTGGGAAGAGAGACAGACAGAAGGCAAAGGATCAGATACGGATGTTATGGAAATTCTGTCTCCCAAGCCAGAATCTCAGAGGGTGAATGTTAGACTGAGGGTAAAGTGGAAAACAGAGTATCTCTTGCTCTTTTTCCATCTGACAAGGAAGATACTGCACACACATTGTATCAAATGAGGTGGATAAAGGACCTGAACTTAATGAGCCACATGCCTTAGCTACCATGAGATGATGCACGAGTTTCTCTGTATTCTGAAAAGGGAACATAGAAAGCTGACCAGCTTACAAAGGAGGTTCCAGACAAGGGAAAGACTATCTTGCTGAAAACTCCTAGGCCTGCCTCAGGGGAATGGTGGAGGAGCCAAGTCAGTTAAAGGATAAGCTGAGAGAGAAAAGGCCTTCGATCCACTAGCTGCAGGCTTCAGGAGCAACAGACTGGAGGTGGGGGGGGACACAAATGTGACCTCACTACCACTACAGGTCACAGTAAGTTCCCAGAGAAGTCCCCCAAAGTGCCATCTTGGGCAAGGAGCAGAGTGCCTAAGGACTAAGCATTTCCTCCAAATGAGCTACTTCAAGGCAAAAGGAAACTTTAAAGCAGAAGAGTCTGAGCTCCCCTAACTGGCAGAATTAGACTTCCTTGCTGCCCCTTGGGAAAGGATTCATGAAGGGTAAAAAAGATAATCTATCAGTTAAAGCGAAACAAAGGTGCACTACTTGATACATGCCAGTGTTCCTGGAAGTGAGATAATCTGTCAGCTACTACATAAATATACTATATATTTCCACAACAATTATAGGTTGCCCTTTCTGGGATTAGGGGGTCAATGAGTACTTATAATAGAAAATGTTTAAACATTTTAAACAGCTATCACAAGAAGCAAAATTAAATAGTTCCACTTCCCGTTTGTATTCTATTTCTGCACTAAAAAAAAATAAAAATAAGATAGAGTTTTGCTGGAAACCTATGATTTCTTCTGTTTTATTTATCACTGATGAACCCTCCAAGCCCACATCCCAACCAAAAGAGTGGCAAATAATGCTTCAAGAGTCCGTTGCAGTTAAAGCCCACTGAAACAGCAGTATCAGACTAACTCTCATCACACACATAAGGGAAAATTCCCTAAATGAGAGGCTACCGCTAAAAAAGATTCATTTTTTTCGTTCATTCAAAAAATATTTTTGAGTGCTTACTGTATACTAAACATTTTGCAGGGACTAGGATACAGTGATAATAAAGTCCCTGCCTTCCAGAAGTTTTGATACTTTTAGAAGATGTACAATAAACATGCATGCAAATCTCAGTTAGTGCAATGTGCTTGATAAAATAAATCAAGGATGAGCAACCAACCTGAGAAAAAAATGAAGAAAACGGAAATATCCATTACTAAGTGAAAAAGGCCAATTTAAAAAATGATATGACACTGTAGAAAACAAAAACTGTGGAAATGATAAAAGAATCTGGTTTCCAGGAGTTGGGGAAAGGGAAGGATGAACAGGCAAAGCAGACAGGATTTTTAGGGCAATGAATCAGCCCTGTATGATAATACAAGTGTGTACGTGTCATTATACATTTGTCAAAATTCTAGGAATGTACAACACCAAGAGTGAACCCTAGTGTAAACCTTGGATTTGGGGTGATAATGATGTTTTATGTAAGTTCATTGATTGCAACAAGTGTACTGCTCTGGTACAGGGCGCTGATGGTGGACAAGGCTGAGAGGTTGTCAGGGTAGGGGTTTAATGGGAAATCTCTGTACCACTCAAGTTTACTGTGAATCTAAAGCTGCTCTAAAAGTAAAGTCCATTTTTTACTACAAATATTGAACATAAATAATCAAGGCAAGAGAAAACAGGTTGAGTGGGGTAGGATTATTTTGAACAGATTTTTTTGTTGTTGAATTCATCAAACAATTTTCATTTTTAAATGTTTTTAGATGGTAAAAATCACTCTACTTCCAGGACTTTCTATCTTTTAATTTTTTTTAACAATCTAAAATACCAAATAGAAGGCATGTGAGTGTTAAGACTCCTACAGAAAATTAACAAATAGTAAACACAATGGGAGTATAAGGATGGTTAGATGTGATGGTAAATTGTATATGTCAAATTGATTGGGTCATAGAGTGCCCAGATATTTAGTTAAATATTATTCTGGTTATATCTTTGATAATGTTTCTAGATTAGATTAACATTTGAATAGGAAGACTGAGTAAAGGAGGTTGCTTTTCCCAGTGAAGGTGAGACTCATCCAATCCACTGAAGACAAAATATAACACAAAAAAGGATGAGTAAAGCAGAATTCACTCAAGTGGTCGGTCCCTCTCTCTCTCCCACCTTCCCTCTCTGTATTCTATCTCTCACTACCTGACTGCTGACAAGGGACACGGTCTTCTCCTGTCATACTAAAACTTACACCATTCATCCCCTGGTTTTCAGGCTTCGGACTCAGACCACAGCCACATCGCCAACTCTTCTGGGTCTCCAGTTTGCTGGCCACAGACCTTGGGATCTCACAGTTTCCATAATCATGTGGAAATTAAGAAGCTTTGTTGGAATTTTGGTCAATGGAGCACAATCTCAGCACTTAGTGAAGTGAGTGTCACATGGAAAGGGAGGCTCAGAGAGATCCAGTAGTGGGGAGTGGGAGAGAATGTTTGCAGAGTTGGAAACTCAAATTCGGTTCTCAACTTCAAACTCTAATTCTATAGCACTCTATAGTCACATAAATTGTATCAAAGTGGGGAATCTATTTAAATTGATTCTCATATATATTATGATATATATGATCTCATATAAAGTGAGGACAGAGGGAAACTCTGATGGTGACCTAAATGTCTTTTAGTTTGGAAACTGACTTTTCTACCTTAAGTCCATGGTAGGACATCTTGGGTCATAAAAATCTGCTTTATTTGTTATAATTAGGTTCCCAGGATACAAAGTACACCCTTCCTTGTGTACTCCAGGCAGAGTACTAAAGAGGCTATTAGGAGTCTTATTACTCTAAGATTGAATCCTTCCTCCATGGATGAACTGCTTATTGTCCAAATCAGATCTGAGAATTGTCACCTCTAGGACCTTTCCAAAATGTATGAATTTGGATATCTGATAGACTTGGAATTGAATCCAGCTTTGCTACCACCCAGCCATGTGACCACAGTGGGTTAATTGACCTTTCTGAACTTCAGCGTCCCCTATCTATAAAATGTAGATATTGATTTATATGAACAGATTTGTTCAACAAGTATTTCTCACTCATTTCTTTATGCCAGACACTTTGCCAGAGATAGGCGGTATGAAGATGAACAAGATAAAAGCCTCTACCCTCCAGAAGCACATAAACTGTTAGGGGAGCTATATATAACCATCATTCTAATACCATATAATAACTCTGATAGACAGAGTAGTGGCATCTCACTTGGGATAGATGCTTCTAGCATTACCTATGTCCAGTTCTCCTTTCCACTGATCTCATAAGAAGATTACACTTCTGTTCCCTTGCAGTTAGGCAGGGCTATATGATAAATCTAACCAGTGGGCTGAGAATGGAAGTAACAGGGTCACCTCTTGTCCAATACATTTCACTACCAGCATGATACTCCCAGAACTCTATTTTCTGGCCAGGGAAACTAAGAGATCAGGATGAAATGGTGGCACCTCCATCAGCTCCACCAGGCAGATCACTAAGGAGAGCAGTAAACTTGTCTGAAGCCACTATGACTACGTGGGTTTTAAGTTGTAACAACATAATCTCACCTCCTAATTCATAAACCAACCTGTAAAATGTGTTCTAAACAAGTCAGATATAGCTGGAATGCTAACTGATGAGTTAGATATGAGCCAGGATAGAGGTAAGGGAGGACCATCAGAACAGAGAGGAAGCAGAGCAAAGGCCTAGAAGGCTGCAGTCTCCTCATAAAGTGGGTAATTGCAAACAGTTCAGGGGTTCTGGAATGCACAGTGAGAGGGATAGAGGTGACAAGACTAAACCATGGAGAGTTTCGTGTACAATGTTAGTAGCTTGGCTTTAACCCAGGAGATGGGAGCCACGCAGGGCTTCTAAGCAGAGGAGTACCATGTTCGCCTGCGGTAACATAGAGAAGGGATTGGGCAGGACTTGAGACAAAAGACCAAGATGAAACTAAACAACTTACGGAAAGTACCGACTGTGGTACCTGTCAGACAGAAGTACATCACTTCCCTTTTCCCTTCCTTTGCTGATAAATTAATGCAGTTTTAGAAATTAGCCAACCTTATAATTTAGCAATCTTACTTCATTAGCGGCTCTTTAAAAAATAAATGTTTAATTATATAAAAGTACGTATGCAAGAATGTCTCCTGCAGCCTTACTTAAAGAGATAGAAAACTGAAAACAACCTGCAGGTTCATCAAGAGGAAACTCGTTGAATAAATTGTGAAACATGGCACGTGACATATTAGTAAAAAAATAAAAAGCTGTGTTAACTGACCTGAATGGGGTATTTGTGACATATAGTAAAGTGAAGAAAAAAAAAAAAAGTGGCAGAGTGTAGGGGCAGGAGAGCAATGGGGCAGGTTCTCTATGATTCAGGCAGATGGAAGAGTCCTGGAGCCCTCAGAGGCTTGTTTAGGTTTTTATTAAGTTTTCTGCATCGTAAGCGATCAGGTACACAACAGGCAGGGAGACCTCCTAGCCCCCAGCAAATGTTCACCCTCTCTGAGCAGGTGCGCCCACCTCCGCAAGCCCACACCCTGCTGGAGGTGCCGCCATCTGGCATGCGTGCAGGGCCGCAGGTGTCCGTCACTGCTGCTAACGGCAGGATGGCAGGGGGGGAAACACCTGATCATTTTCATTTACCCTACGCAGAGTAATACACATTATATGATTTCATTACTTTAGAAAAGACAAAGAACCCAACCCTTTGTGTGTAACTAGGGTGTCAGCTTTATCCATCCACGTGAGCCCCTGGCAAATGTAGAAGGCAACGGAACCATTAACAGTTGTCATGTTAAGAGACCAGCAGTCTTGCCCTAGTTCTATGTGTTATTTTTATAATTTACTTTTTTAATTAACAGAAAAGAGAAAAGAAAAACACTCTCCTGGAGAACTGGAATTGGTAACGATCACCCTACAGTGAGCGTTACCAATTGCAAAAGCATAAAATTCATTCTTTCCGTCAGAAAGTTCTTTTTCCAATTGACGTTTCCTCCTTCCGATAGAATGTTGTTTTTGAACAGAATGCCCTACCTTGATTACTAATTCCAGTGAGTTGGACCACAGATTCTCTGGGGATGAAAACGGATCCAGGGCGTTAATGCTAATTACCCCATGGGAGGAAGCCTTGTTCATTTTTAGGAAATGAACTTATGGGCCTTCCCATAAATAAATTACTTAGAGCTGTGAGGAAAAGCAACCAATCTTCCAGAAGAATTCATTGGCTCTTAAAGACCAAGGACATGCAAATAAAACTGAATCATAACATTCCATCTTTCCAGATGCACAATTTTGGAGGATATTGTCATGCTGAATTTAAGGTGTCTGTGGCAGGATCTAAGTGGAAATGTGCACTGAAGAATGAAAATGTCTAGACTGTCTGTTTAGAACTAATCTCTCCTGAGAGATCAATGCCATGAACACAAATGTGGGAGCCATTTGCATGAAAGAGAAAGAGTAAGTGAAACCACGAGTGTTAAGCTGGCTCACTGAAAGCACAGAGAAAAGGTTGCCTGGACACTTTAGTGTGCTTGTGCGATATTATTTAGAATCCCGGGGTTTGGCTCGTGGCTCTATTATTTTCTAGCTGGGTAATCTTGGGCTTAACTCTTCTGATTCTCTATTTTCTCATCTGAAAAAAACCTCAGAAATAAATGTTTAATTATGTAAGAATATATGTACAAGGATGTCTCCTGCAGCATTGCAGATACAGAGAAAAAACTGAAAACAACCTGAATGTTCATTTAGAGGAAACTGGTTGAAACCTTAAAAAATCTCAGTGCGAAATAAATGACAGGCAGAGTACTCAGCGCACCTGGGGCAGTGTGTCCTCCCAAATGTCACCTAACACAGGAATTGCAAGGTCAACCACCTAAGCAGCATCCACAACAGGGCAGGAGGGAGGACAGCAGGAAGGGAGGAGGGACCGACACCAAGCTGGAGGGCATAGTCAGGAGCTTCAGCTATGCCAGCAGATGAGAGCTAAAATGCTTCCATTGGACTTAGAGAGGGAAGTCATTATGTCCAGGCCAAAGCTGTTCAGGGTGGGTGCTGTTTGGTAACAGTTTCCAAAGCAAAACAGGAAAAATTACTAGCATTCCAAGATCTTCCAAAGGATACTTTAAAAGTTTAAAGCAGGCAAAAGTAAATTTGTATTTAATATTTTCTGAGTATCAAAGTAATATGTGATCACGGCCCTCCCTGGTGGCACAGTGGGTTAAGCAACGCACTATGAAGCAAAGCGCAGCCACTGCAGCACAAGTTCGATCCCTGCTGCCACCAGGAGGTGATCCACATGGCGCAGCAGACCTCTCCTGTCTCACCCATTGCTCCCCTCAGCAGTGTCTTTCAGTCATATGCCTGTGCTGTTCCCCACTCTGTCTGGTGGATTCTCTCACCACCCCCACCTCTGGCCTGTACCCCAGTGCTTGTATGCATAAATAAATATTTAAAAAAAAGTAATATGTGATCAATGGAAAACAAAAGTACACACACACACACACAAAGTATAATTTATTCCACCTTCCAGAGAAAGCTCCTTTTTTTTCTGTGTGTGTATTTACATCAGGGTGTGACAATAGTTCATCTTGTCACGTGACATAGTCTGTATTTGCTCTACACTCTGAAAACCTGTTATTTAAAGATATGCAAAGAAAACTTAGAAGGATATTCTTGTGATATCAGAGTAGACTAAGCCTTTTTAAGTGTGTCACAAAATCTATTAAAAAAGGATATAAAGTTTGCTATCATATAAATCTAATGTTCTGTAAGGCAAAAATAAAAACAGAAACCAACCACTATAAACTAACAGAAAGATAAATGATAAAGTTAAGACACAAAAGAAAACACCAAAGTTTGCTTTTGTGAGTCTATTAGGAACTACTCCTGGGGGCCTCCTGGTGACGCAGCGGGTTGAGCACGGCACTGTGAAGCATCCCCCCCACCCACCCAACAGCATCGAGAGCTTGATCCCAGGCCAGGGAGGGGACCCACATGGCACAGTGGACCTCAGCCTCGCCCACTGCCCCCCTCAGCAGTGTATTTCAGTAGATCTGCCTGTTCTGCTCCCCGCTCTGTCTCTGGTGGATCCTCTCACCTCCTGTGCCTCTGGCCTGTACCCCAGTTCTTGTATGCACAAATAAATATTAAAAAAAAAAAGGAACTACTCCAAATCAACAACCATCAGAAAACCAGACAAAGGATATTGAACATAGAGTTCACAGAAAATGAAATAAAAATGGCTCTGAAATATCTGGTTCATTTACTTACAAGAAATGTAAATTAAAACTACACTAAAATATGCTTCTCCCTCATCTTCCAGCAAAGATCACTAAGACAGATAATGTACTGACAAGAGTATAAGAAACAGGTGTTCTCACACTTGCTGGAGGGAGTGTTAAATTGATACAACCTCTATCTCTTGTCTTCAAAATTGCCCATATCGTTTGAGTAAGCAATTCCGTTTCTAGGAAACACTGATACACTCATACATGTGAAAATACACGTGAAAATTTTCATTGTCGTTTATAGTAATAACAAAAGACCGGAAACAACCCAAAATCCCATCAATAGGCAGCTCACTAAGTACCTGGAATACAAGAGGAAAAGGAAGGAGGCAGCCCTGCTGAAACACATTGAGTTAAGAAAGCAAGGTGTTGGGCTGTTGTAATTAATGCAGCACCACTTAGTGTGGATGATTAATTATGAGAAATAAAACATTTCTGTGTATCAATGTATGGAGTTTTTCTAGAAGGAATGATAAGAAAAAAACTGGTATAAATAGTTGCACCTAAAGAAGTGAACTGGCTGAATCAGGCAGGGTGAAAATCTATTATTTTTACTGTTACTTGGTACCCTTTGAATTTCATGCCGATGGTATATGTTACCTATACAAAAACAAAAATATTTCAAAACAAAATGAAATCTATAGGCCAAATCTTTATTTTATTTTACTTTTTTGGTAGCTGTTTCTAGGCTTTCATCTACATGCTTTGTCTACTTTGATCCTTTTGTGTCCTTTCACCTTCCCTTCTTTCCCTTGCCCCACCTCTACCTAATATAACAACTTTAAAAAATTAGCATCTGCCGGCAAGTTTATTACAATCAATAACTTTGCTTTACAGATGGGGTTTCATTTGATTCTCACCACCACCTCCAGAAGGGAAGTTTTATTTGCCACAACTTCCAAATGAGGAAACTCAGATATAGGGGATTGAAGGGGTTGCCCAAAACCATATAAAAGCAGGTGATGATGGTGGGGTTAAATTTAAAACAAGTCTGTCTCCTAGGAGTGGAATCCTGGGTCACATGGTAGATACATTTTTAGTAATTTGAGGGTCCTTTCCTTCACATAGCTTTCCATATTGGTTGGCATTCCCACCAGCAGTGTAAATTGGTTCCTTTTTCTCCAAATCCTCACCAGCATTTGTTGCCAGTTTTTTAAATGTGAGCCATACTTACTGGTATGAATTTTGGTTTTGATTTGCATTTCCCTGATTATAAGGATGTTGAGCATTATTTCATGTGCTTGTTAGCTTTCTACATTTTCTCTTTGGAGGATTTGTGGAATCTACCCAAAGGACAAAAAAAATCATTAATTCAAAAGGAATCTGTACTCATTCATTGCAGCACTATTTACAATAAGAGATGGAAACAACCTAGATATCCAAAAACAGATGACTGGATCAAGATGTGGCATATATATACAATGGAATACTACTCAGAAATCACAAATAAATAAAGAAAGAAATAAATAAACTCATGCCATTCACAGCAACATGAATGGAGCCTGAAAGAATTATGTTTGGTGAAATAAGTCAGAAAAATAAAGAAAAATATCAGATGGTTTCATTTATAGGAGGTATAGAGGGAAACCAAACAAGGGGTAGGGAAAGAAAAAAAAGAGATACAAAACTAGCAGGCAAACAATAAATCAAAGACATACAGCAGGGGAGGAGAAGGAAGAGGGATTAAAACAGGGAAGGGAAATGCACAAGAGACTATATGGTAATGATTCACAGCTGACTTGGTGGTGAGAATTTTATGGGGATTACACCTGAGAGGAAAAATCAGACATTATACAAAAATGAACAGTGATGTAAAATATATATATTTAAGTAACTATATATTTAATGATATGCATATATTGAATAAATATATATTTAATAAAACATTAATTACAGAGATATTTATTTTAAAAAAACCAATTCTGTCTCTGAATAAACCATACGGTGATATGGAATAAACATATACACATATATTTTTTCATTGTTGAATAAAATAATACTTTTTTCTTAGTTTGTAACTTTTTAAAGGCACATATACAAAGAAAATTTTTATCAACTGAGTCATCTTTCATTTCTAAGCTCTGATGGTTATTTTCAACAAATGAGACACCCAGCTTTCATCAGCCCTAGGCAGCTAGTCAGCGCTCAAAACTGTACTACTCATTGACATTGAAAGGTGGAACTCAGAAAACTCTCAGCCAACAGCAGAGGCAACAGTATCCATGTTTCTTGGAGTCCGACTATATGACAGGTGGGCACCGAACACTTTAATAGCTCCAACGACGGTATAACATAAGACACAACTGTTACTCCCATTTCACAAATGAGAAGAATGAAGCCAAGATATTCAATAGCTTCCGAATGAGCCACGATCGTTGATTACATTGGGCTGTTGGGAAAGTCATGACGCATTTTTGCACAGAAAACAGAAAAAAGACATCATGCCTTTCCGACAACCCAACAGAACAGGAATTTGAACCCAGGCAGTTTGGCGCCAGAGCCGTCAGGACACTGCCTGGAAACTGATTAGTATTATACATGATGCTGCAGAAGAACCCATAGCGGGTCCCTCACTATTCCTGGAAATGGGCAAGCAAAGGTTTCCCAGAGGATCAAAGCACAGTCTGAATCTTGATGGAAATTCAGAACAGAAAGACGTCATGGCATCCGCAAGATATCATTCTACTCTGCACTGAAATCATTATGAAAAGACTTATATCCTTTGGAGAGGAAAATAATAGTAGCATAGAGCCTCATGTGACTTGCCTGGGCACAGTGCCATATAATAGACCAAGTTTCTGTCAGGGGGTTTTATATTTTACTCAATAGTCTCAAGTTCGGCTATGACACAGTCAAGTTGCAACCAGGTTCCTGTCATCAGTGGGTACTAATAGAAGAGGGCAGAGGGTTGGATTTAATGGACTGTTTGTTTTCCTCAATGCGACGTCTTAGAAATATGCAACAGAATTGTAACAGAGATGAATCACAACCAAGAGGATACAGTACAATAAGTTGTAATGCCAAGAACAACAGGAGAAGAGATCTCTTGTGATTCTGATAGTGTTAAGATCTAAACTTATGATCCAAGAAGCAATCCTTTGGGAACCGTAAGGAAGCTTTATGACTCTCCTCAAGCCTTCCAATTAGGGTGCCCAAACTTAACTTGATTTATGAGTTCTGGTTGAAAATGGACAGTGACAAAGCAGAAATCTCTAGGCTTATGGATTGCCTCCTTGCTGGGTTCAGTTCTCCCACTGTGATTGATCTTCTGTTCCTCATTTGTCCTATGGCTCAAAAGAACCGGGTTCAGCCTCTGCTTTGCTCCATTAAGGCATAAACTATACCTTAGAGCTTAGAGCTAAACTTTGTTGGACAGAAATTCTGCTCTGTGCACATCTGGGTTCTCCCAACTCAGCAGGTAGCCCAGCCTACATTCTTATGCAAACAGCAGCTTTCATTTTAGGGCACAGGAGATAGAGGCTTTACCCAGTACTATACTTTCTTAAAAAGTGTTAAGGTTAAGTTTTGTCTTACAAATATAGGAAAATCATATAGTCCTTAATGCCTTTGATACATGCTTTTCTACATTCCCTAAATAGTACTTATATAACAATCAATCTCTGGGCTGCATTAATTTTTTTTGTCTTAAAAACATCCCTCTCTTCTTTTGGGTCTATAGGTATGCTGGAAGATATTAACTATTAACAATTAGCTTTCTGGGAATCCTGCTTTCTAGCATTTATCAAATATTGTAGTGTAAATGCTCCTACCTTGTCTAGCATGAAGCCACCAATGGGAATCACTGAATGCAGAGTTGGAAAGAGCTGAGCACAGTGGGCTTTCTTGCACCTGAACCAGCTGGCCCCATCACACATCCGCCTTGGCTCCATTCTGATCTTATGCCACGACAGTTGCAACAGCTTCTAAGCCTACCAAAGCCCCAGGGCTTTCTTGTTCACTCAGATTAAACACTTTGATCAGGTCACTGCCCTTCTTAAGCCATCATCTTTGCTTCTCTATTCCCTACAGTTTTGCCTAGCATTGAGACTCCTTTCTCCCCCCCAACCCCACCATCATAATCTAGCCTATCAAACAAGGGTTGCTAGATTTAAAGAATAAAAATATAGGATGCTAAGTTAAATTCAGATAAACAAAGACTTTTTTGCATAAATATGTCCCATGCAATCTTTAGAATATTCATATACTAAAACAGTATTTATTGTATATGTAAAATTTATTTGGGCATCCTGTATTTTATCTGACAACCCTATCCACCATATATTACCTCTCCTCCCAGACACTCAGAAACTTCATGTTTCTGGAAGCGTGCATAATCTTAGTTAAGTCATTTAATTATCAGTTTCTTCATCCAAAGTGAACGTAATAATAGACACTTTCAAAGATTAGGCTTTAAGTAAACTAATGTGGATAAAGCATGCAGCCTTGCACCTGGTATTCAACAGATACTGAATTGATCCTACATGCCAATCCCCAATTACTCAAAATTCCCTGTAAGGAAAACTATACTATGGTTATGAGGTCCAAGGGCCAGGGATCCTCCCAGCCTATCAGCCTATATGTCCAAACTCTCTTAAATAGGGGTTTGTAGTTGTAATTTTTATACAGACCAGCAGCAATGCAGGGAGCTGGGGTTAGGAAGGTTTGGGGGGGGGGGGGGCGATGCTAAAATACCCAGTAGTAGCCCGTTCCAGCATCTCAGAATCCTTAAGAGAAGCCACAGCTATCTACCTCTCACCAAAACAGCTCCCCTAACCATCATCAAGGGAGAGAATTTGTTTTTTTGGTGGGTCTAACTTCAGCTCCCACAGCAAATGCAGTTGCTTTTGCACAAGCAACCTAATTATAATAGGTAAGAAATGGAGGGAAAGAGATAAAATAAGAACTGAAGATGGAAAGGGAAGAAATGTTATAAGACTCCTTACCAAAATGTAAATTTTTTGACACTATAACAGGTCCCAATAAAGAATTTCAAGATACTATGGAAAATTAGCTACCTGAGATGAGGAGAGAGGATGACGCCATTACCCATGACAGCTCCTAATGCATCATGTCACCAGTGATGCCCACCACAAGGACCAACCAGGGCTTGGTTATGTCAAGTTTCCAGTTAAAAAGCAATCTTCAGTCGAACTGCAAATTTCACTTTCATGATGTCAAGCAGTCAGTTTGACTCACTGATTTCAAATGTGTCATGTCCCCATTAAGATATGAACTCCTTCTCTGTACCTTGTAAAGTCAACATTATATTGCCTCTAATCAGAGAACTACCCAGAATACTATGCATATAAAAGTATAAAATGGTATAAAAAAGAAAAGAGCTAAAATACACTATGTACTTGTATTTTCACATTTACTGTACATTTATGAATAACTACATAAAGATCACTAGAATGATTACACCATCATGATAACAATGACTGCTATTGGGTAATAAGTTTATTTTGCAATTTTTTTCCCTTTTTGCTTAGCTCTATTTTCTCAGTTTCTCACATTGAGTAAGTATTACTTACAAAATTCTTTTAACTTAAAAAGTAATTAATTTTGAATATCGATCTGCTCCTATTTGTATGAGAGCTAAGAAATCTACTATCTCCTTGTATTGATTTGCTGGATTCTGGCATCTTCCAAGCCAACTTAATGTGTCTGTGAGCGACAAGATCCTAAACATGACAAAACCTCAACCAATAACAGATCTATGAGTGTGAACTGGCATTTGACATTTGGACTTTGAAGAGCTAAGTCTCAATTTAGAGTCTCCTGCTCTTGCGATTCCTTTAAGACCAGACTCTGGATTATTAAGCACACCTAATACAGAGCCACAGACTGTTGAAGTTAGGAGGAGATTTAGAGAACATCTTTCTAATGGAGTCCTGAATGGGAGAGTGCCTTGCCCCAAATCCTTCAGTTATTTCATCATCTCAGTGCTTGAATCTGCCAACAGTGACACTAACAAAACATGAGGAACTGAAGATTCAGAAACACAGTGATGAGACATGCCTAATTCAGGGAAATCTTACATTCTGCAGAAAGTTTTTGTTGGCAGCATAAAACCTCAAGCTCCTTCTGAATCCTGCAACTTAAGACAAGTCAAGAAAGCCAGCAGGCCTCTATAAACTCAGCCAAAAAAGTAGACCCAATATCAGCTGGAAACAGGTCAGAACCCAAATCTCTTCTGACACATGACCTACCCCAGTCTACTCACCTGGCGTCTTTTACAGCTTTACTTTTTATAGGTTTACTGGGGCCACAGTGAACAAATTTAACACAGAGAAAGGAGGTCATATAACCTTTGTTGATCGTCTTAAAGAAACGCTGAGGCATTTAACAACAGCTAAAGCACCAAGTTCACAAAACTTTGAGAATGAGGTCTCTTCTTTTCAAAGTTCATCACTCCAAGAAAAGTATCACCAAAAGACAAGTGCAAGGTGGAGAAAACCATTTCTATGTATCCTGATCACTTGCCAAGCTGACTAGAGAAGCAGGTTGTATCTTCCCTCCTGTTACCACCACTCATCCATAGGAAAGTAGCACAAAAAAATATGCCCTCCAGGACGGAGGATATTGTCACCCCACAGAGCAGCAGGAATGTAATACTGCTGCTCAGACACAGACCGCAGTGGCAAGCCCACAGCATGGAAAGAGTTACAGTCTGGCAGACAAATGACAGTAGGCTGCCACCAGCCCAGCTTCCTGGGTACCCAGGTCTCTAAGATGACCCTTCCACAGTGGGGGCAGCATCCCCCCAAGCCAAGGCGATGAGAAATCTTCAGGTCAACATCTCAGCTCTGTACCTATCTGTACCTAGGTCCAAAGAATTCAACAGCTTGAAGAAATTACCTGTGATTCTCTGGCCTTCTTACATGGATATAAATAAATTATCTTCCATAATACTTTTAATGAACCTAGGTGGGCCCTTCTTCAAAAATAATTAACTCCAATGTCTGAGAATTACAGAGCATTCCAAATGTGTAAAACGTGTCAAAAAATTATTCCACCCAGAAGACTAAAGATTCAGCTTCATAAGGAAAATACACATGAGACCTAGTTCAGAAAAACAAAGATACATTCTCATTTGAGCAAATAAATATCCAAAAGGGCAGAGAAGGAAAGTAAAATATGTCCTAACCAGGTCAGCAGAACCCCCTGGTCCTGCCATTACATGTGATGCTTTCAAATGAGTATCTTTTGAGGGAAAACAGTGGAGGGAACGAGTCAGTGCTTTTGCATGCCTATTTCTGCCTATGACCTGAACTTAAGAGAATTGAGACCTTTAGAGAAACCAAAGAGAGTTCAAGTAACTCCTGAGACTAAATTAACTCAGTGCTCCTTGATTGAAGTTTCCTAAGTGTAAAGCAGAACCAGCAGCCACCAACATAGGAAGCTTACCCCACAGATGGAGAAGAGAGAAAGCACCGAAAGTCAGCCTGAGAGACCTCCCCACCCCTGGGGTATGGGCAAAGATGGCTCCTGCAGGATCAAGAAAGTAATTTCTCATAAGCAAACCAGCTTCAGAGCGGTTGGCTTATGAATGTAAGGAAACTTGGCACTCTGGCCTGGAGACCAGGGGGAAAAGGACTTGGGGAGGGGAGGGTCCCCAAGGCAGGGGGAGGATACACTGTTGCCCCAGGAGAGGCCACTTCCCTCCTAACATGGCTGGGAGTTTCCACTTTAGCAGGGGAAGGTAATGCAGCATACCGCAAAATGAGGGCATAGAGGAGCTGACCTCCACAAACAGATTTGAATCAGAAACCTAGGAAGACAGAGGTGTCCCTTCCCTGATCAAGTCAGAGCAAGACAAAGCTCCAGTCTCAGAAAAGCTGAGGCCAGACCAGGAAGTGGCCAGGAGCTACAACTGGTCATCAGAGTTGAGGTTATGAAGGCCAGGCCTGAGACTGGGTCAATCTGAGAATTGTCCAGAGCTTGGATTCCAAGCCGCTATCCTCCAACAGATGCCAGCCATTCCAAATAATCATACCACACATCCTCAATATCCTCTCGCCAAGTAACACCACCACTTTTCCCATAGGAGAGACATTTCCCAGAGTCTTACAGGCATAATATTGGCTCAGTGGGACTCAATCCTGGAAGGAGCTGTTAAATCACCCATTGCTTCAGTTAATAAACTTATGATTTAGTGATAAGTAAAATTACATTGTGCCAGCAATTGCCAGTTCCTATTACCCAGTAACTTCCTTTTATTTTCCTGGGATACTCCCTCCTGCTAAATCACTGTCCCACCCACCCCAAATAAAGACAGCACAATATATTTTAATGGCAAGATGCAAAGAACACCTCCCTTCCTGAGAGATTATGATCAAAAAGGAAATTACTTTTTCCCTTGTCTTCTAATGTATTAATGAACTCTCTGGACTGAACATGTATCAACATGTAAGAAAGCAATCGTGGACAGGAGTCCTGAGGGGCGGAGACAGGACCAGCCAGCACTGCTGTGTGGTGGTAAAGGAGACAAAGCTACCTTGGTTTCCCTTCCTCCTCCTCATATATTCTCATTTATCTTACCTCTCTTGGTCTTAGCTAGCAGACACTTCAAATCAGGTTCTAGTTTCAGCAGTCCCAGAAGAGATCCTTACAAAGCAAAGAAGCTGATTGTGATGTTAATACTGTGTTTTGTAAATTTTTTTTTTTTTTTTTTTTTTTTGGTGGTGGTGCAAGGTTCAGTCTAGAGGTAATTTTCAGAGCTATCTGGATGTCTCGGAAACTAGTGGGGCAGTTCATTTGCATAAAACCAAGAAATTAAGGTATCGGTTAACAGATGCTGACAGCACACCTCCTTCCTAATCATTTGTACCTATTAAAATATGAGCTATGCCTGCTGTACAAAGCGATGGCTTACTGGAAACCACACTGAGATACAAAGGAAAGAAGCTATCCTGGGGAAGGATGGGCACTTCGTTCAAGCACTGGAGGAAAGGTAAGACCAGCTCTCACACAAGGAATTGCCAGCCCAAGGTTCTGACACCAAAAAGACCCTGGATGTTCGTGATAGCCCCCCAACCTCCCTACACACATGCTTTCCAGCCCCATAGGGCATGCCCCTTCCTAGCTAGACACACAGCTAGAGTTAACTCAGGCCCTCTTTCCCAGGATCACTTTCAAGATTTTTAATAATGACGATGGGTGTGGGCAAGGAAGACCCTACTAGGCCTCTGACTTAACACTTAGCAGAAGACCTTGGAAACTGTATAGGAGCAAGGTCAGCTCATTATCCGTATCGTGAGACCATATTTGGGATCGAAATGTTCTCAAAGAAGGGAAATCTCTTCTTTTTCTTCATTTTCCACTTTGTGCCATAAGATGTTTTCAACCGAATACAGAACCTCATTACTTCTGAGGAAAATCCCTGGGAGACGAGCTGATCACTGCTGTGCTCTGGCTCAGCCATAGTTTCCTCCTAGGCAAGACACCATGTGGAGTGACAGAGCTGAGCAGGAGGTGTCATCCCAAACCACACGTTTCTCACAGGGTGACTATGTACCAGGAAATTGCCAGACTTCATTTCATCTAATGTGCACAAGAGTGATATGGAAAAAACTGTCTTATAGACGATCAAACAAAGGTGCAAATGCTTGGGTTGGTGTAGCCAGAGTTGAACAGCTAGCAAGAGGCAGAGCTCAGAGTTAAACCAAAGCGATCTGACTCGAGTCTGTGGTGTGCCATGTGCCCTTCCCTAGAGAATGGCCTGGGTGGTGAGCAGACAGTTGGGAATCATAGTGACTACATATCTGTGTAAGCATGTGTTTGTATGTGTACATACTTAAACCAAAGATGTAAAGAAAGAGGTGACTGCCTAGGTAGTCAAAAAAGCTTTTCCCTAATTGGGGTAACAGAGGCTATACCTGAAAATACTGCAGGACAGGCTCTACCTCTGGGAAAAGGAGCTGAGAAAGGAAGAATTACTTTTCCTAATATGCTTGTATGTCCTGTTTGAACATTTTTTCATAGTATGTACTTCCTCTTTTAAAAAAAATTCTATTGAAAAGAAAAATCTATATGTTGCTGTTGAGTCACTAAGTATTTGAAATTTACTGAGTCATATTTTTTATTTCTTATAAAGTAAAAATGTGAATAAACACGATCCCACAGGGCAGAGCTCCATCACATACATGGCAGGGGAGCCAGGAGAGGCGGCTTTTTGCAGAGCAGGAGAGAGGACGTCGCTGGGGATATCTGAATTTCTCAAGTCCCAAGAGCACTAAAAGCAAAACCATTCAACCATTCTCTCTCATTTTCATTTTCAACTAAAAACCCTGCTACAACTATAGGATTTGCCTCTCTGTTTATTAAGTCAGTGAAAGAATGGATGACCTCACTTTCAGGCGGGTCCTGAAGTGTTGTGCGCAAAACAAAACTTGAGTAAATTGATTGTACTTTGAATACCCTAGCAAAGGTCTGCATTTCAGCAATCCCAGAGGAGATCTTCTTTGCAAAGCAAAGCTGATTGTGATGCTAACGGTGTGTTTTGTAAATAAAAAAATTGTTTTGGTGCTGGTGTAAGGGTCCTACTTGCAGTCTGGAGCCAATCTTCAGAGCTGTCTGGGAGACTAGTGGGGCAGTCTCATCTATAGAACATTTGCATGAAACCACGGACTCTCCTGCAAGAGAAGTGAGGGCAGAGGGAGCCTGTAGAATCTCAACCCAAGAAGAAAGCCCAAAGCATTGAAGGGGAACTTGATTCAGAGCCTAAAGCTGTATCTACGTTAGTAGATTTCAGCAGCACCTGGAACCGCATAGCAGCAAGGGCTATGAACAAGAGCTCCAGAGAATGCCACAAGGTCCTCCTTTAACATCCCACCAAAAAGGTAAGGAATGGTCTCTCCCCTTCTGCCCTGAACAAAGGGAGCTTCAGTAATATGAGGATAACAGCAACATACAGCACCTGCCCAGGCTACTGAGGGCTCCCAAACTAAAGCAGTCCTACTGTCTACGATGGGAATGGACCTTCAACACAAGACAACCCTCTGGGTAGAGAGCTCAAAGTCTTCACAGGGAGGGTCCTCAAGGAGCCGCTAGGGAGAGAGAGGGGCTGTAGCTGACCTTGCTGGAGTGGGCTGGAGCAGGTGAGGGTGAAATGGCAGATAACACATGGCAGCAAAAAGGAGTCACTTAAGTCTATCTGACCACTTCCTCTGGAGACTCCCAGAAAGAACTGCATAAGATTTGGAGCAGTCTCCATAAGATTTGGGCAGTTCTGCAGCAGCTAGACATGACAAGAGCCAGAAAAGAAAAATACTGGAAGGCTCGTAGTACCATCTTATTTCTAATTCCAGGTTGGTGGGCTGTGGTATGGTCTCGGGAAACTCAGGTCAGAGTGTCCTAGGGTTTATTTTTTACAAATATAAGTAAGCTGGAAAACTAAATCCTAGCCTGTTAATCTGGTAATTAGAGTATTTTATAAATCATAGTCAGCTTTAGCTTACCCTGCTTTGTTAAACTTTGGGTATGACTTCAGCTTTACATTCTTTCTCAAGACATACCAGAGTGCTGAGTCACTTAAAAAAAAAAAAAAAAAAAAAAAAAAGAAAGTGTAAAGGAAGAGTGATCCAGCTTCTAAGCACTAGCTTGGATGACCTAAGAGCACTTTCCCCATTCGATGTGATGCTTTGTGATGCTGTTACTTGCACAATCTTAATAAGGTTTCCAATCAGCCCCACCCTCTCTGGCCCCACCCCTCCCCCCCTTACAAAGATTTATCAAATGTGGGATTTTCCCATGAGTCTCAATATTAGAGCCTCAACCCCCAATAAATATGAGACTGGAGATGTCTTGAGGCTCAGTCTGCCCTTGAGCCCACCAGGAACGAAAGAGAGCTCCATCTGCCCTCCAGGAACCAGCTATGAGCTTCCTCTCCACAAGTAAGTGAAGGAAATCCCTTGGCCCTGGAACTGCCTGGCTGCTGCGCTGGCTGAGGGAGGGGGTGTGTGCGGCTGTGAGACTGGCAGGCGGCCAGCAGCCAGAAGCACAGCTCCCCCAGCTGTACAGTCCGGCTCACTGGCTGTTCTCCCTTCCCTCCGGCACAGGCGTTTTCAGCCCAATTGCCTTCTCCCTGGGGCTGCTCCTGGTGATGGCTACTGCTTTCCCCACCCCAATACCCCTGGGAGAAGATTCCAAAGATGTTACCTTAAACAGATCACCACTCACCTCTTCAAACAAAACTGAAGAACTCATTAAGTACATCCTCATCAAAATCTCTGCTCTGAAAAACGAGGTAGGTAGGTTTACCTGAGGGTGAGGAAGGACCGATGTGGACATTCCTCTCCTTGCACCTCACTGTGGACAGGGGTTCCTATGCTGGAGGGGGAGGGGAGGTGGAGTGTTCCAGGACAGTCTTGGTTGGGGTCAAAGGGGCAGACTGGCTTCTGTATTTCCTCCATGCTGCTGGTCTCAGAGAGTTCCTTTCCCCCTGGAAAATACAGAATGGAACTGAAATCAATGCCCTGCCCCATACATTCCCAGCTCTATACCCAGCATGAGCTAGGGTCGCTGCCTCTCAGGACTCCCTTTTCCCCTAATTAAAAATAAGGTCTGTCAACCTTCCTTTTGTCCCTTGGAATTTAGGAAGATTAGAAAATTGCCATCTGAACTGGATGTTCAGCTTGTCAGGACAATCACAGTACTTTTAGATGATATAAGGTCAACAGACTCCTCAAAGTCATTCCAGCATAAAAGATGCATACCTGATAGCCCACCAAAGTGGCAAAATCATAGATAGGTAGATTAGAGCAGCTCTTAATGCAAAGTACTTTAAATGCAATAGTAGTTTGACTCTATTTGGTAGAAAGGAAAGAACAAAGGAGAGGGATTGGGAGCTATGAATCTGCTTCTGGTTCTGCAGAACCAGATTTGTGGTCTTGATCAAAGGTCCTTCCAGCTGGGACAGTCTATTGCTTGAACTACATTCACCCAATTGTCATCAAAATTACTGTCAATGGTGAAGTACCTATGATATGTCAGGTACTTTATATAAATTTTATGTTTCTTCCTCACAACAACTTGCAAAGTAGCTGTTTTATTATCTCCGATTTGGAGAGACAGGCACAATGATAGTCAGGACAGTAACAACCCTGAAGTCACAGCTGAGCTCAGATTTGAACACAAGTGTGTCCAACTCCCCCAGCCCTCGCTTGTCTGGATGTCAGTGAGTTGTGACTTCATATTTCTTAGAGAACTTTTTGGTCATGGTAGAACATGCACAGGCCCTCTAGTGGTGTTTATTTTAGGGGCACTTATAACAATTCTGCTGTTCCTTCCTAGATGTGTAAGAAGTATGACAAGTGTGACAATAACAAGGAGGCACTGGCAGAAAACAACCTGAACCTTCCAAAAATGACAGCAAAAGATGGATGCTTCCAATCCGGATTCAGCAAGGTACAAAATCATCCATTTGACTTTTCGCTGTTCCTTAAGCAGGAGTTCTCCCTCTTGCATGCAGAACCTATGCACATAGACTGGGCAAGCAACAAAATGGGGGAGAGATGTCTAGAACCTCATGTAGACTTCATGAGGAGCTCACCTTAAAGCTTTTAGAAGGCAAATTACCTTTGAATAGCATGGTCAGGTAGCCCCCTTCTCTGGGATTTTCACAACTGTCTAACAGTTGTGTCAACAGCCAGTATAGCTAGTTCATCCCAGATAAGATGGTCAGGGGACTTTCCTGGCCCAGGGTCTTTGACTACGCACAGCAGGATCCAGACCTGCTCTCCATGCTGAGGTCATCCTCTGTGCCCTTCTCCAGTGAGATGACCCGCACTGGCTCCTGGTAATTCTATAAAAGGATACTTGCCAACATTGACAAGGACAAGAACACAGCCAGGAAAGAGCAGTTAGGGCAGAACCAGAGAAGACCAGACCTCTTGCCACATTCTAGCATCCATTGGACTTTGGGTGAAATTAATGAAGTGGCCTCCCTGAATGTCCAGATTCTTAAAATGGGGCAACCAGTGCTATCTGCTGTCTTAAAAGATGATGCCTAAGAAGTACTTCAAGTTCCCTAGAAGGGTAGAGGGGGAAGTTGTTGAATTATGGCAATTTTAACTTTAAAATCAGTAATCTCTCCCTGGCAATAACCAATTTTCCCACAATCTTCCTTCTTAGGACAACTGCCTGATGAGAATCACCACGGGTCTTTTGGACTTTCAGATCTACCTAGAGTACCTCCAGGATAAGTTTGAAGGGGATAAGGAAAGTGCCGAGGCTGTGCAGGACAGTACCAAAGCCCTGAGCCAGATCCTGAGGCAAAAGGTGAGTGTGTTCTCATGCCCAGGTGTGGCATGGGGAATAAATTCTCAAAGGAAGCAGCCTAGACAACTTGGGGGTGCAAAGCTTATTCAAAAGAGTTTGTCACGTATAAATGAAAGGTCCTGAGAAACATTTCCTAATAGTTCAAACTTCTCTTTTTGCTGTCTACAAAACAGATTACTGTATTTAAAATTCTATTAAATGAGGTGTATTTAAACATCAACTTCTAATAGTTTAAAAAAAATTTTTTTAAAAAGTTGTCAGTAGAGGCAGAAGGAAGCACATCTGGCCCTGTTCTATAACAGAGAACGGAAAAGCACAAAAAATAGTTTAATGTTGCCAAGTGACATTCTTATCACTATGGTAGTGTTAACTCTTTTCCCCAACGTTTTTTGCCGCAAGAGGTAATACAGAGAAATTGCTTAAGGCTGGGAGAGCAGGTGATAAGGGCTTTGGTCACCACCAGCTAGTTAGCCACTCACATGCTGCATAATGGAGGAGAACTGGCACAGCACGTTTGACTCTGGTAGAAAGGAAAGAACATAGGAGAGGGATTGGGTGCTCTGAATCTTATTCTGGGTCTGCTGAAATAGAACACAATGAGAAGGACCCTGCAAAGAAAAGCAGGCAGTGTTGCTAATCCCACCTCTGCATTTCTGCTGTCTGCTTTAAACTCAGGCTTCTCCCACTAGAGTGTGCACAGCTTGTTACAATGCAGAGTCTGACTAGGCAGGTCTGGAGTGAGACCTGAGACTCAGTGTTGTTGCTGATGCAACAGGGTTTGGACTCACACTCAGAGGTGCAAAGTCTTCTACAATTACTACTTCTTCCCTTGTCAGAAGCTCAATGAAAAGGTGTTTCTCAATCTTTTTACACCACTAGATCAGTGGACTTTCAGTAGATGCTAGGTGGAGGAGTGAGAGCAAAACCAGAAGAAAATACTAGTGTTAGCGGTCACTAAAGAACCATTAACTTAGGTTCTTCATTCAGCTATTAAATTCCAGCCATGTTCCAGGCACTGTTTAGGGTAAAAGAATAGAAGATACTGTGATACTGTGGGTGCTTTCAGGATGCTTATGGTCTAATAGAAACAGAGCAGCAAAAGGATGACTAGAACTCAGTGGCTAGGGGGGGGCCCCATACAGAGTGTGCTCAGAAAAGAAATACCTCCCCTAAGCTGGGAAAGTCAGGAGAGGTGGTCCTATTTAGTGTCCTGCAGCCCCTACTTAAACATCTTCCCACATACCAGAGCATCCTTGCAAAGGAGTTGTTCAATATTTAACTACTTTTTTTTGTTTTCTTTCCCCTGTAGGTGACAAATCCAGATACTCTCACAATCCCTAACCCAACTGCAAATGCTAGGCTGCTAGAAGAACTGAAGTCACAGAATGAGTGGTTGAAAAACACAACAATTCACCTCACCCTACAAAGCCTTGAGGATTTCCTGCAGTTCAGCCTGAGGGCTATTCGGATAATGTAGTCTGGGCATCTAGAATTGTTGTAACTCATGGGCATTCCTTTATCAGAAGTTATGTCCACTAGGCACATAACTTATGCTGTTCTCTATGAAGAACTAAAAGTATGAGCGTTAGGACACTATTTTAATTATTTTAATTTATTTATATTTAATATAAATATATGTGATATTGAGTTAATTTATACATGAAAGATATTTATATTTTTATGAAGTGCCACTTGAAATATTTTATCTATTAGTTTTAAAAAATAACAAAAAGGGCAACACAGTTTGAATATTCTTGTTTCAGAGTCAGATCATTTTTTTGAAATGTGTGGGCTTACCTCAAAAAAGTTGCTAACTTATACATATTTTTAAAGAAGTATTTATATTGTATTTATATAATGTTTAAATTTTTATACCAATAAACATCTTTGTAAAAAATCAACAGCTAAGCCTATGTCTGTCCTATGAAGCTCCACGTAACAAGTTTCTTGTCACCATTACCACCACCAAAAATAAATTACAACCACTGGCAGAAAGATAAAATTGATCATGTACTGGGTACATGATAAATGTCTTACCTCCATCATATCATTTAATCATTTACCCTGCACACTCATTAGGGGATGTGGGAGATTAAGTGATTTACTTAAGTCACCCAGTTGGAAGGCAAGGCACAGGTTCAGAATTGAAATCAGGTCTACCTGCCTCCAGGTCTCTACTCTAAATAGTAAGATCCCTGCTTCTAAAAGAACTGAGAGATGATGTAGAAATAGCCTACTACATACTAATAGAGGGAAGACACTTAAAAATGTAATCATAAGCCTCCAAGGTGATGGGATCTCTTACACGACAGTGATGTGCAAGGTTCCAAATAATAACTAGAAGTTCTGCTTCCCCCTCTTCTCTGGGCTCCTCAAACATTACACACAGCAACTAGTATAGATTATGTCACAATCTAAAATTGGTGGATCTTCCTTTTAGTCAGCATGTGGGTTCTTCAAAAAGACAGAATTCGTTGTATTCATCTTTATATCTGGGGCCTATAACCCAGAACCCGAACTTAGAAGGCCTCGATAAACATCTGTTAAATAAAGAAAGCTTACATAGACCACAAGATGTAAGACACCTCAATTACTGGGGATATAAGTTAGTCAGTGAGGAGGTAAATTATAAATACTGTGTACTTATGTATCTACCTTACGGAAAAATAGCAAGAGGTAGAAATATCTAAGAACTTCTAGAGAAGGCATTGAATAGTTGCTGTGTGTATTATTACCTCTATTTCCTTTCCTAACAGAAACCTTCATCCAATCTCTCCCTGTGGCCACCTTAAAAGTAGTTTTGAAAGAGGCAAACTGAGAAAGTGCATACACATCTAACTCATCTCAATACAATGTTGGGAATTTAATAAAGATTTTCCCTTTTCAACCTCAACAATATAAAAGTTCTGTCTTCTAACAAAACTTTTTCCATTCTAACCACCAAAGACTAATTCTAAAAGGGAAGAGATCTGTTAAGCAAGGGAAAGTCCACAGAGGTCAAGAACTGAGAGGAGCAAAGCAAGAAGAGTCACATACTCTTTCTAGAAACCATGCATCACAAGCGGGCTTCCCAAAATTAGAGTCAAATCAAAGAGAAAGAGAAATAACAGTCAACAATACAGCCATTCTTTTAAAAATGTACCTACTTTACAAGTCAGTTAATAGCCCTGGCCTTTATATGATTTACACCATGACCTGGAAGATAGACATTACACAAAAAATGTAAGTGTGATGAGGCTTAAAAAAGAGAAATATGAAATCCACTGAAAATATATCCCAGAGTTGCCAATAGCAGGGGATCTGACTAAGTCTGGGTAAGGCAATCATGAAGGCTTCTTTGAGGAAGAGATTTGGGCTGAGAGATAAAGGACATGTAGATGTGAGTCAGGCCAAAATGAGTAGGAAAGTATTCCAAGCAGAGGTAACACTATGTGCAAAAGTCTGAATCAACATAGAACACACTGTGATTGAGACAAAACTACATTTTGCCCAGCACATGAAAACAAAAAGAAGAATGGCTAAGAGGGGGTGGAGAGGAAGGCTGAGACCAGCTCATTCATGGCATCATAGATTATATTAACATATTTGGAAATTATCCCATTATGTGGTAAGAAGGCATTAAAACATTTTTAGTAGAAGAACATATGAAAGTTACATTTTAACATGACCCCTGAAGTTGCAGTGTGAAGAATAGCTAGGAAAGGAGCTGGAGGAGAATACTGAAGGAACATTCCACAAATCTTCATTTTAGTGGAAGAGGACAATGCCCTGAATCAGACTAGATTTGATGGTAAAGACTAGAGAAGGTAATGACAACCATAAATAAAAGGCACTAGGAACTAGTTCTGTAGCATTTTTGATTGATAATCAGAATTCAAGAATTCCAGAGGACAGGAGACTTTGATAGAGAGTCTAGGGGGAAAGTAGGGTTTGTACAGAGCAGTAAAGAACAGAGAATTTTGGATTTGAGAATATCATGCATTCAAATATTCTCTGAACATCTGCAATATTGCAGATTCTCTGAGAGTCCTAGTAATATAATGGAGAGGCAGACAAACCAGGGCTCTGTTCTGAAGGAGATTTCAGACTACAGAAAACAACTTAAGGAAAAAACTACTACCCTGTATGCTAAATATATGCAACACTGTTATCAAATAAATTGTATTCATTACATGAAGTCCTCACCAATACCTGTGAATGTGAACTTATTTGTAAATAAAAATTTGCAGATGCAATCAGGATAAGATGAAGTCATTAGGGTGGGCCTTATAAGAAAGAAAAGCGACAGAGGGGGGGCAGGGAAGAAGTTCAGGTAAGGGTAGAGGCAAATACTGAAGAGATAAAGCTACAGACCAAGGTCCTGACAAATACCAGAAGTAAGAAGAGGGAAGAAGTATCCTCTCCTAGATCCTTTAGAAAGAATATGGCCCTCATCACACCTTGATTTCAGTCATCTAAGCTCTAAAACCGTGAGAGAATAAATTCCTAGTGTTTTAATTACCACTGTGGTAACTTGTTAAAGCTGGACCCTAGTATAGTTACTATGGCAGCACATAGCAGTAGGGGAGTCTAACCTAAAGTAGAAGGTTCAAGAACGGCTTCCCCAGAGAAATTACATTTATGCTTTATACATCAAAAGTATGTGTAGCACAGAGCAAGCTGGAGAGTCAGAGGTGTTCCAAGTGGTGAGCACAGCAAGCGCAAAGGCTCAGAGCAGGAGAGAGCATATTAGAGGAACTGAAGGAATCCTAAATGGCTATAGCGCACAGTGGGGAGTAACAGAAATGATCTGAAGCACTGGGGTCCAAACTACAAAGAACATAAAGAATGGATCAAATAAAATTGTTAAGATAAGAAAAAGCAACTTTCTCGGTAAGAATTTTGATTTGGGATTTTAACATTTGGCTGGTTAGTTAGTTGGTTTTTGTTTTTAAGACAGTAAAGGATTTTCCATTTCCTTCAGATGGAAAGGAGTAAGGAGACTGGGACCCCAAGGTAGTTTAGAGGAGATCCAGTTTTCTGCAGCACTTTCCAGCAAGAGGGCAGACAGCAACAGGGTATGGAGGGGGAGGGCGTAAAGAGAGAGAGAGAGAAAACAACTAGGAGCACTTGTGGCAAATGTACTTTAGGAACTTCAGAGAGTGTGATGTCTAGATGTCTACAGTCAATAAGAATGTTACTTCTTAGTCATAAAATTACCAAGACCTTTCTTTGCCAACATGTCATTCTTGTGCTAACTCAGTTCTAGAGAGTGAAGGCAGTTCATGGCTACCTTTTGGGATAAAATGGACAAAAGGAGCCTGGAAGCACAGGAAGATTCAGAGAAGTGATCAAAGAGAAACCAAAGGAAAAAAGTTATGAGAGGTGACAGCAACAGTCACAGCTGGGAAGACCCCACCAAGAACATCAAGAATACTCAGGAAGATTTGGGAAGCTGTGTTCTCTCTTGTGGCCTTGAGGTGGAGACAGTAATTATTATGTTTACTGAAGGAAAGGATTATCTCCAAAGGCTAGGGACTAAGGACACTTAGGTTACACTATGTAAATGACCCAAAAAAATCTGCAAGAGAGAAAGCTGATAGGGAGAGCAGTTCAGATCCACTCGATAAGACCTCTGAGTTAGTTATGGGTTAAGGATGGGAAGAAAAAGATAAATTAGTCCATGTGTTTTCAGAATAAACTAATAATAACAATGCAAGTATTACTGGCACTTAATGTATCCCAAACACAATCCAGTGTAATATTTCAGCACCACCTATTGTAACCAAAGGAGCAGAGTCAAAACAACTTGTGCTAAGTCACAAAGCTTGTAAATGCATAGTAAACTAGTGGTTATCCTTTTTTTTTTTAACATTTATTTATTTATGCATACAAGACATGGGGTACAGGCCAGAGGCACAGAGAGTGAGAGGAGTCACCAGAGACAGAGTGGGGAGCAGAACAGTCAGACTGACTGAAACACACTGCTGAGGGGAGCAGTGGGGAGGCGGGAGAGGTCTGCTGAGCCATGTGGGTCCCCTCCCTGGCTGGGGATCAAACTTGCACTGCTGTGCCCGGGATGCTTCACAGTGTGGCGCTCAACCCGCTGTGCCACCAGGGAGGCCCTCGTTATCCTTTTAATCCATTCTCTTCTTCCATAGTTATCGAGTTTGAGTTAAAAATGTGGCTTCTCATATAAGAGGTACATTTCCCATTTCTACTGTAGGTAGCAGGAGTGGCTACGGTTGAACAAGAGAACAAAATATAGCAACATTCTTTTTTTAAAGTTTTGCATATTATATATTTTCCATCCTTTTACTTTTGACATATATATATTTACTTATAACATATATGTATATAAAATTTGAACTACTTGATGAGTTTCTTGTGCAATATACAGTTGGGTCATTTTTTAAAATCCACTGGGTCAATATTTGTCTTTTAACTGTTATATTTAAATACTTTACACTTAATGCAATTGTAGCAAATCTACAGCTGGTATCCTTAGAAAAACCTACTTATAAGCTTGGTCCTTGGCTGGCATTTGGAAATTTGAATGGTAAACAGCTACCCACACCAATCTAAAACTTCCCCCAAATAATAAGAGTGCCTAAACTGCACTAACAATATGGTTTATACTAACCACCTGCTTTCCTTCTGAAGTTGTAAATTTTAATTCTTACAAATCAATACAAACTTTGGGTACTAAGTTGCTAATAATCTTCCCTGGTGGCCACATGTTCTCCCAGCTCATTATTGGAGGGATTTGAGTGCATCCTGTGTAACTCCACTGGGAAAGGACTCTTGGGAGTTTGTGCGTGCTTTCCTGCAGAATTCACCCCATGTGTCCTTTCCCTTTGCTGAGTCTGCTTTGTATCCTTTTGCTGTAATAAATCATAGCCATGAGTAGGAATCCTGTGACTCATGTACACTGAATCCTGTGATTCCTCCTAGTAAATCGCCAAAACTTAAGGGTAAAACTGGGAACTCCTGACACAGTGGCGTGGCTTACCAATGAATCTTAAGTCGAATTTCTGTTGTCATTCTATTTACACTTGCCAAAAAAGATATTGCTTGCCCTCTCTATCTGGTCTTTCACCTTTTTGTGGGTTAGAATAAAAATGTGGTGGTCAATCAGCATCAATTATGCAAAACATAGCAATATCCATAGATACAATGTCTAATGTAGTACACAGTAACCACTTGGGTGCATTTAATTCCAAATTTAAATTTATTAAAATTGAATGCTTGATTTTATATTGGGACTGTGTGGATACAATACATTTTCATATTTGTAGAAATTTCTACCGAACAGACTTGCCCTAGCGGTTAGTGGAGCAAAGAGATGAATGGAACCTGGATCCATAATCATGAAGGACAGAAGCAGATTCAGAAGATCTGAGGAGCACAGATTGCCCTGATGCCCAGGCCTTTAATCGGGGAATGTTTCTGTTAGTAATACTGTCAATAATGGGGTAAGATGTTGAAAAGCTCAATCCTTGCTCTACCATTGCTATTTCAGACCACCATTCAGAGGAACTTAGAAATGTAATCTTTCTATTTCCATTTAGTGTAAACATTTTAATGCTAAAAATTTCCCTCTTGCAACTACTTTAGTTCTATCCTACAAAGTGTCATGCTCTACATCTTCATTTTCAATATATTTTTTTCTCTCTCTTGAGACTTATTTGACTCATGGATTATTTGTGTGTTATGTTGTTTCCCAGTATTTAGATTTTTAAATTACCTTTCTGATATTCATTTCTAGTTTGATTCAGCAGTAGTCAGAGAACAATCTTTAAAAATATGTTGGAGTCTGCTTTATTGTCCAGGATATGAGTTATCTTGGTATATACTCCATGTGTTATTGAACAGAATATGTATTCTGTTGTTGTTCTGTGAAATGTTTCTATGTTAATTAGAGCCTGTTGGTATCGACCATAAACTGCTCTTGAATTCTTCTATATCCTTGATGATTTCTCTATAGTCATTCTATTGATTATTGAGGGGGTGCTGAAGTCACTAAGTACAATTGTGGGTTTGTCTATTTTTCCATTAAGTCCTATCAGTTTTTGGGCCTCCCCTGGTGGCACAGTGGGTTAAGCAACGCACAACGAAGCAAATCGCAGCCACTGCAGCACGAGTTCGATCCCTGCTGCCGGCCAGGGGGGGACACCCACATGGTGCGGCAGACCTCTCCTGTTGTGCCTGCTGCTCCCCTCAGCGGTGTGCTTCTGTTGATCTGCCTGTTCTGCTCCCCGTTCTCTGTGGTGAATCCTCTCACCGCCCCCCACACCTCTGGCCTGTACCCCAGTGCTTGTATGCATAAATAAAAATAAATCTTTAAAAAAAAAAAGTCCTATCAGTTTTTGCTTCTTATGTTTTGTATGTCTGTTACATGGTAAAAACATACTTGGCATTACTATGTATTCTTGGTGAATTAACCCTTTTACTGTTATACACTGTCTTTCTTTGCCCGTGGTAATTTTCTTTCCTCTAAGTCTATTTTAGCATATTATATATTTTCCATCCTTTTACTTTTAACACATGTATAATTTGAACTACTAGATTAGTTTCTTGTGCAACATACAGTTGGGTCACTTTTTAAAATCCACTGGGTCAATATCTGTCTTTTAATTGATATATTTAAATAGTTTACAATTAATGTAATTATTGATATGTTAAGCCTTAAAATATCCCATTTTATGTTTTTACTTTATGGTTTATTTCTCTGTATTTTGTTTTTCTGTTATCTTTTCTCTGCCTTTTGGTATGTTATTTGAACTTTTTTTAGAATTCCATTTTGATTTATCTGTTGATTTTGAGCACTTCTCTTTGTAGACCTCTTTTAGAATTTCCTCTAAGCGGACTGGATCAAGATGTGGTACATAAACACAATGGAATACTATTCAGCAATCAAAAATTATAAACTAGGGACATTTATAGAAACATGGGTGGAGCTAGAAGGAATTATACTCAGTGAAACAAGTCAGAAGGCAAGAGAAAAATATTGGATGACTTCACTTTTAGGAGGAATGTGAAAGAACAACAACTACAACAAAAAAGAAGAAAACAAAAAAACAAGAGCAAGCTCAAGGAAATGGGCAATTACAACCAAAACAAACAAACAAAAAATTCAAGATCAAAAAGTCAAAGATAGACCAAAGGGATCATAGGGTGGTGGAGTGAGGGGAGGGCAAAGATGGGGATGAGGGCATAAAGAGCACAAGGGACTGAGGTGATGGTGCATGGGTGAGATGGTGGTGGGAACTCCCTGGGGAATACAAATGATGTCAAATACAATTAAATAAATCTAATTTTAAAAAAGGAATATAAAAGTACTCTGCAAATAAAAAGTACAAAGGTTAAAAAAAATAATTTCCTCTAAGCATTCATTACTATCTAATTATGTATATGTATATACTATAGAGTTAATATACTACATAGTTATATAGTATATATGTATGAGTATAATGCACTTATAAACTCAGCAGAATCCACTGGTGACAATAATGTCTTCTTCATTCCTGAAGGATATTTTCACTGAATATTGAACTGTGGTTTAACAGTTCTTTTTTTTTTTTTAACACTTAGAAAATACTGTGTCACTCCAGTCTGGTTTCTAATGAGAAATCTGCTTGTCATTCAAACTGTTTGTTTATTGTTTTATTACATTTTTATTTATTACAATTTATTTTATTGTTTGTTGATAACCGAAATGTAGTTTCTCTTCGGTTGCTTTCAAGAAATATTTTTGTCCAATGCCATCCTACCCAAAGCAATTTACAGATTTAATGCTATTCCAATAAAAATCTCAAAGACATTCTTCAAGATAATATAACAAATATTGATGAAATTCATAAGGAGCTACAAAAAACCTCGATTAGCCAAAACTCTCCTGACTAAAAAGAAGGAGAATGGAGGTATCACACTCCCGGACTTCAAACTTTAACCATAATAATTAAAACAGCATGGTACTGGAAAAAGGCAGACACATGGACCAATGGAACCAAATAGAAAGCCCAGAAACCACACATTTATCGACACCTGATCTTAACAAAGAGGCAAAGAATATGCAATGAAACAAGGACAGCTTATTCAATAAACAGTGCTAGGAAAACTGGACTTTGACATGCAAAAAAAATCAAACCACAACACTACCTCAACTCAAAAGGATAAAAGAACTGAGTGTAAGACCTGGAATCATAAAATATATAGAAGAAAACAAAGGTAAAACATTACAAGACATATGTCTCAGTAACGTCTTTAAAGACGCATTTCCCAAGACAAAGAAAATGAAAGAGAAGATAAACAGCTGGGACTATATCCAATTAAAAAGCTTCTGTACAGCAAAAGAAACACTAACCAAAACTAAAAGACTCCCCACTTATTGGGAAAAAATCTTTGCACCCTATACAACTGACAAGGGACTGATCACAAAGACATACAAAGAACTTGCAAGACTCAAGAAAAACAAAGTAAACAATCCAGTCAAAAAATAGGCAGAAAGAGCACAAGGGACTGAGGTGATGGTGCACTGGTGAAATAGTGGTGAGAATTCCATGGATGCTACAATTAATGTCAAATATATATATATATATATAAAGCAAAAAATGGGCAGGAAAACTTAAGACACTTCTCCAAAGAGGAGATGCAAATGGTTAATAGGCACATGATAAAATGATAAAGTGTTCAACATCCCTCATAATTAGGGAAATGCAAATTAAAATCACAATGAGATGTCACCTTACACCAGTAAGAATGGCACGTATTAAAAAAACCAACAACAACATATGTTGGTGAGGATGTGGGAAAAAGGAACTCTCCTACACTGCTGGCTGGAATGCAAATGAATACAAGCACTATGGAAAACTGTATGAAGCGTCCTCAGTCTACTAAAAATGGAGATGCCACATGACCCAGCAATTCCACTCCTAGGGATCAATCCAAAGGACACAAAAACACTGATTCAAAAGAATACCTGTACCCCTATTTATAACTGGTAAGACTTGGAAATAACCCAAATGTCCACAACAGATGACTGGATCAAGAAGATATGGTACATATACACAATGGAATACTATTAAGCAATCAAAAAAGATAAACTAATGACATTTGCAGCAACATGGATGGAGCTAGAAGGGATTATGCTCAGTGAAATAAGTCAGAAGGAAAAAGACAAATATCGGATGGTTTCACTGTTAGGAAGAATACAAGAAAACCAAATAAGGGATCAAGGATAGAACAATAACAATTAAAAAAATCACAACACAACAAAATCAAGAAGACAAAGACAAATCAGAAGTGCTTTGCTGGGGGAGGGGGAGGGACTGGGATGAGGGCAAGAGCACAAGGGACTGAAGTGATGATGTACTGTGAAATGGTAGTAGGAATTCCATGGGGATTACAATTGATGTCAAATATATATAAATAAAGAAAAAAACAAATTAGAAAAAATTCGTTGTCTTTACTTTTCAGGCGGGGAAAATAGACAAGGTCCTCCATCTTTGGGTAACACTCATGGTGGGAGGCACTTCTTGACTAGCAGGCATGGATGGGAGTTCAGGCTTCCCTCTGGCCTCCATTGATACCATGCTAGTTAGATAGAGGTTCCTCATCACTGCTTCACATTTGTATTCCACCAACACAGTAAGGAAAGGAGATGACCTTGTTACAATGAGTATTGGTCAAAGTCTGACTCTCCATTAAGCTCCCTCTGACATCAGCCTAGTAGGACAGGAAAGGCCACCTCCTTACCCTCAGATGGAAGTGGAAGTCCAGGCTCTTCATGTAGTCCACTGACATCACAAGGGCTAGAGAGTTGGCAGGGGTTCATTACTGCCTGACAGAGATTAAAGTTCATGCTCCTAACTTAGCCTTCTCTGACACCACCTCAGCAGGTATGCTGGGCAGCCTCATTTAGCCTTATAAGTTGTGAAGATCTAGGCTCCTCACTTGGTCTCAGCTGGAGTGGGGTTGCTGGGACTATGTTTTGTTTTCTGTGATATCTGATTGGAGTCTAATGGTCATTATCTAAGGTTTTCTCTTTTGCAAGACTGCCCCTTCCTTAATCCTATAGGTAGAGAGACCAGGTTTTTCTTGGGACCCATGGCATTTTCTGCATCTCAAGATCCAGAAAGTTCTACCCCAGTATTCAGTTGGAAATAAGTGCAGCAAAAAGCAAATGCAAGGCACTCAACATTGGGTTGTTCCTAAGATCCTAAGGTTCTTAACTGATCTGACTCCTCTCTATTTTCAGAGTCTTCTTTATGTTTGTTTTATATAATATCCAGGGTTTTAGTTACATTTAATGGGAAAATAGTGGAAAGTATATAAATTTAATCTTCCAAGAAGCAGGATATATGCTTCCTTTTAAGGGAATGTATGCTAGTATCAGGAACTCTCAGATCTTAACCCAAAGTCAGATTTGTAGGGTGTCCTCATTTAGAGTCCATGCCAGTGAGTCATCTCTCACTAAACTAGCCTTCTACTTTCTCACAGGGACATATGGAAATAATATTCACAAAGTAAAAATAGAATATCAAGCTAAAATTATGATTCTAGAATACACAATAGGTATCAATTACACAGTCAAAGTTCCAATGTAAGTTTCATATACTGAACTGGTCTTATTTTTATTTCTAGTAATCTCTTTTTTGCCGATGATCTTTCCCCACTCAAACTTAACAGTAAGGTATCTACTATCACCAAGAAAGATGCTTCTGTAAAAGCAGATCTTTTTTTTTAGTTGTAATAGCTAGATCCTTTAAGTGTATGTCCAAAATCATGTATTACTGAATAAATTGAGAAAATGAGCAGTTATGTAAAATACACTTTTTCCTATCCTAAAAGAATAACTATGGAAGATTAGAAATCATAAGACGGAAAATAAGAGATCTATTTGTTGATAAACATCACTGGAAAGAGCATACAAGTGTTGTACCTTTGTCTCTGAAAGGCACAAGTAAAAATAGACTGTAGAGGCTTTGGGAAAGAATAGGGCAGACACAAAAGCACTGTTATGTCTCAAGAAAGGTGATCTGATTTACATTTAATTCCGTGGACAGATGAAAACCACTTGAGGGAAGGTGATGAATCCTTGCCTTCATTCCTCCAGGAAGTCTCAGTTTCCCTGGGATAGATTCTCAATCCAAACAGTGTAAGGGATGTGAGCAAAGCAAAAGCCTGAATTTCCTGAGAAAATTCTGATTTGACTGAGGTTAAAATTTTATAAAATGAGCGTTTGACATACAAACCTTCACTTTTAAAAATAAGTGTGTTCAATTTTTAAAATAAACATGTCTTACATACCAATGTTGAGACTTTAAGGTTAATGTCCATTACAGAAATAATAAATTAACAAAGAAATACTGGCAAATAATCAGAAATATCTGATTAAGAGAACTTGGTTTTCCAGTAGACTAAGTACACTTTGACAAATAAATTAATGAAATTTATGTTTCATTTTTTCAATTGAAAATAATCCATTGAAAAACTTTTTGTTAATAATATTTTATTCCAGTGTATAATAAATTACAAAATATGATAAAGTTATGAGTTATAATATGTGTATATATGCCAAATAATCCAGGTTTTATAAAGTCTCAAATGTTTGGAAGTCTCAATTTCACACTGGAAAATGAAAACTCAGTTTCATAGTAAGAATGAAATATTCACTTAGAAAAAAGAAGTGGTAACTGCAAGAGCCCAATATACTTTATGCTTAAAAGTACATTGATTAGACCACCAAATTACCACAATGAAAGGAAAACTACAGCAAAATACATAATAGTAAAGCTTTCACGAGCCCAAGATAAGGAAAAAATAATGAAGTTAACAAGGGGAAAGAAACAGATAACCTATAAAGAAAACTAAACAGGCTTCTCTGAAGAAACACTATGGGCAAGAAGAGATTGGAGTGACATATTCAACAAACTCAAAGACAACAAATGCCAACCAAGAATACTTTACCCTGCAAAGCTCTCATTCCACTATGAAGAAAAAAGACAAACAGAAACTCATTACAACTAAACCCCTACTCCAAAATATACAGAGGAGTGAATAAGAAGAGCAAAATAAGGCAAGGAATAAAATCACAAAAAGAAAAACAAAATGGAAAATACAAGCGACAACATATCAATATTAACTCTAAATGTAAGTGGACACAGAGTAGCAGGCTGGATTAAAAAAAAAAGTCCAACCTTTTGCTGTCTAATAGAAACATATTTAACTACAAAAGATAAACACAGATTGAAAGTAAAACGTTGGAAAACAATCCTACAAGCAAATGAACCAAAAAAGAAGGCAGGAACAGCTATACTTACATCAGATGAAATGGACCTCAAACTAAAATAGGTTAAAAAAACACAAAAAACAAAGATGCTCACTACATTATCATCAAGGGGACAATACATCAGGAAGATATTACATTCATCAACCTATGCTCACTAAATGAAGGCGCACCAAAATATATCAGAAAGTTATTAATAGCTCTGAAAACAGACATTAGAGAAAATACATATACAGTAGGAGACTTCAACACCCCACTCTCACTAATGGACAGATCAACAAGACAAAATATAAACAAAGACACTACAGCCCTAAATAAGGACTTAGACCTCCTTAGCTCAACAGACAACTATAGGACACTGTACTCTCCCCCCCCCCAAAAAAAAAATCTGAGTACACATTCTTCTCAATGTGCACAGAACATTCTCCAGATCAATCACATATTGGGCCACAAGACAAACACCAACAGATACATTAAGATCAAAATCATTCCAACTATCTGTCCTGATCATAAAGACATAAAACTAGAAATAAACTGTGAAAAGAAAGCAAGGAACCACCCCATGTCATGGAGATTGAAACCTATACCACTGGGAGACCATTGGATTAAAAAGAAGATCATAGAAGAAAAAGCAAAAATACTTTGAGTGGAACAACAATGAGGACATCACTTTCTAGAATGTATGGGATGAAACAAAAGTATCAATAAGAGGAAAGTATATAGCAATACAGGCTCATATCAAGAAACAAGAACTCAAACAAACTAATCTCCTCTCTCAAAGAACTAGAAAGAGAACAACAACAGCCGAAAAAAAAAAAAAAAAGTAGAAGGAAATAAAAGAAATCAAAGCAGAAATAAATGAAATAGAAATTTTTGAAAAATAATCCAAAAGATCAATAAAACCAGAAGTTGGCTCTTTGAAAAAATAAACAAAGCCTCTAGTCAAGTTCACAAAGAGTAAACAGGAGAAAACACAAATGAATAGAGTCCTAAACAAAAGAGAAGAAATTACAACAGACTTAGTTGAAATCAAAAGAAAAATCAGAGATTATTATGAAATGTATATGCAAACAAGCTCAGCAATTTAGAAGAAATGGACAAATTCCTAGAACGATATAATCATCCAAAGCTAGATAAAGAAGAAACAAAACGTGTAAACAGTCCAATTACAAGTAGTGAAACTGAAACAGTAATCAAAACACTCCCCAAAAATAAAAGCCCAGACTAGACAGCTTCACAGATGAATTCTACCAAATGTTCAGAAAGGAATTAGTACCTATCCTACACAAACTCTTTCAAAAAGTTAAAAAAGAAGGAATATATCAAATATGTCCTATGAAGCCAACATTACACTAATACCAAAACCAAATAAAGATAACACAAAAAAGAAAACTACAGGCCAATCTCTTTAATGAACACAGATGCAGAAAAAAATCCTCAACAAAACCCTCACTACCAGAATTCAACAATGCAGCAAACAGATAATATACTATAATTAAGTGGATTTGTCCTAGGGGCACAAGGATGGTTCTACATCTGAAAATCAATTAATGTAATCCAACATATAAACAAAAAGAAAAATAAAAACCTTATGATCATATCAATAGATGCTGAGAAAGCATTCCACAAAGTTCAACATCCATTTATGATGAAGCCTTTGAAACTCTCAAGAAAGAAGGAACATACCTTAACATGATAAAAGCCATATAGGACAGACCCACATTTCAATATTATTCTCACTGGTG
This sequence comes from Galemys pyrenaicus, assembly GCA_019455555.1. Taxonomy (NCBI): domain Eukaryota; kingdom Metazoa; phylum Chordata; class Mammalia; order Eulipotyphla; family Talpidae; genus Galemys; species Galemys pyrenaicus. Next base: position 3,691,299 of record JAGFMF010011726.1, read on the forward strand.
AAAAGCTGAACGCTTTTCCTTTAATATCACGAACAAGACAAGGATGTTCACTCTCGCCACTGCTTTTCAATATAGTACTGAAAGTCCTACCCAGAGCAATAAGACAAGAGAGAGACATACAAGGAATCCAAATAGGGAAAGAAAAAGTAAAACTATTGCTATTTGCAGATGATGTGATAATATACACAGAGAACCCAAAAAAATCCACAGAAAAACTAATTAAAATAATCAACCAGTTTAGTAAAGTAGCAGGGTAAAAAATCAATACAGAAAAATCAGTAGCCTTCCTATATACAATCAATCAGCCTGAAGAAGAAATCAAGAAAATCATCCCTTTTATAATTGAAACAAAACTAATCAAATAATTGGGAATAAACCTAACAAAAGAGGTGAAGGATCTCTACAAACAAAATTATAAAACATTGTCAAAAGAAATTGAAAGACATCTCCTGCTCATGGATTGGAAGAATGAACATTATCAAAATGGCCATCCTACCCAAAGCAATTTGTACAGATACAAAGCTATTTCAGTATAAATTTCAATGACATTCTTCAAATAAATAGAACAAATATTGACAAAATTCATATGGAGCTACAAAAAACCTTGAATAACCAAAGCTCTCCCAACAAAAACAAAGGAGAATGAAGATGGTCTCACACTCCCAGACTTCAAACTAACTGCAAAGCCTTAATAATTAAAACAGTGTAGTACTGGAACAAAAACAGACATATCGACCACTGGAACCAAATAGAGCCCAGAAATAAAGCCACACATATATATGGACAATTAATCTTTGACAAAGGAGCAAAGGATTTGCAATGGAACAGGACAGTTTGTTCAATAAGTGGTGCTGGGAAAACTGAACCACCATAAACAAAAGAATAAAACTACACCACTAACTCACACCATGCACAGAAATCAACTCAAAATGGATAAGAGATCTGAACATAAGACCTAAAGCTATAAAATATATAGAAAAAAACATAGGTAAAACACTACAAGATAGACATCTCAACAACATCTTTAAAGACTCATTTCCCAAAACAAAGAAGTTAAGGAAAAGATAAACAGCCTGGATTACATAAAATAAAAATCTTCTGTACAGCAAAAGAGACATTAACCAAAACAAAGAGACACCCTACTGATTGGGAGAAAATTTTTGCCCTCCATAAAATTCATAAGGGTCTGATCACAAAGATATACAAAGAATTCACTCAACAAAAACACAGTAAACAATCCAGTCAAAAAATGGGCAGAAGAACTTAAAAGACACTTCTCCAAAGAGGAAATGCAAATGGCCAACAGGCATATGAAAAAATGTTCAACATCCTGAATCAGGAAAATACAAATCAAAACCACAATGAGATATCACCTTATACCAGTAAGAATGGCACTTATTTAAAAACTAGCAACAACATATATTGGTGAGTATGTATGAAAAAGGAACTCTCCTACACTGCTGGTAGGAATGCAGATTAGTCCAACCACTATGGAAAACTGTATGGAGGTTCCCCAGACTACTAAAAATGGAGCTACCATATGACCCAGCAATTCCACTCCTAGGGATCTACCCAAAGGACACAAAAACACTAATTAAAAAAAAATACCTGTACCCTTATGTTTACTGAAGCACTATTTATAATAGGTAAGACTTGGAAACAACCCAAATGTCCACAACAGATGACTGGATCAAGAAGATGTGGTAACTATACACAATGAATACAATTCAGCAATCAAAAAAGATAAACTAATGCCATTTGCACCAGCATGGACAGAGCTAGAAGAGATTATGCTCAGTGAAATAGTCAGAAGGAAAAAGAAAAACATCAGATGGTTTCACTTATAGGAGAAATATAGAGGAGTCAAATAAGGCATTAGGGGAAAAATAATAATAATAAAAAACATAACAAAACAAAAACAAACAGACAACTATAAATCAGAGACTGATTCTGCAGGGGAGGGGGAGGGAAAGGGATCAAAATGAGGGAGGGAAGAGCACAAGTGAGTATGGTGATGGTGCTCCAGGGAACTGGTGGTGGAAATTCTATGGGGATAACACCTGAGAAAAGAAAGCAACCTTGTGAAAAAATGAAAAATTATGTAAAATATATATAAATAAATAAATATTTTTTAAAAAAAATGAATTGATTGAACATAATTAGAGAGGGATCAGGCCACTGCAGATAAAGTAGTTGCAGTAATCTTAACATGTCTGTGAACAGCAACAGATCTAGAACTATGAGGTTGCTCTTTGATATGTAAAATGCCATATTACGGTCACAAAAGCTTTCTACTCCCTTCTTTTCCCAGTTGACATTTCCAAAAGTGGGTCCTAGTGAATAATGTTCATGAATCTGCTTTTTCATAAATTTCTAGGTGATTGTCATGATTAAAAGACCCTATATTCAAAGACCCTAAAAAAAAGATTCTAAAAAGACCCTAAATCAGGAGAAATTATATCAACAGACACAGTTCCTGGTGTTTCACCTCCTCCTCTCTCCCAGCTCCCCCCATCCTCGCAGTCTCTCTCCTCAGAAGTCTCATTGACAAAAGTGTACTTTTCAACCTGTAAAAACCCAGCTAAGTTTTAGTTCTCCTTCCTCAAAGAGTACTGGTCCTAGGGACTTCTGGATAAAGATCATGGAGAAATGATATTCTACTCCAATGACCTCTCAAATTTTCCTAAAAATAACAAGAATGAGAATGGGGGTGGAGGGGAGAAAAATAGCAACACCATCAGTGAAACTGAAACAGTGATATTGGAGGGCTCTGAGCCCAGAGAGCCCCCAAAAGTCCCAAAAGGCCAAAAGGCCACAAGCCAAAATCAAGTGATCTAGCAATAGGGGCTATAGCTTAACAGAGGACAGTGCCCGATACAGGTCACTGTCTGTGGGTTCTCACCTGTGCACACAATTGCAAGAGACCTCAGGTTCCAGAAACAACAACCATGGGGTTTATTTACAAACGGGGGAAACAAAAATCTTATTGTAACCACAAGAGGCTGGCTGCTTCATCCAGATATCATCAGTGATGGTCGTCACCGGTCACCAGGAGTGCTGGGCAGTACTGGCCAGTAGTGATGGCCACTACTGGTCCTACAGATGTGGTATCAGAGACACCCAGTGTTAACAGCTCTTTATGAGTTGTTGGGTTATACCAACAATGAACAGCTCTTTGAGACACCAGGCCCAGAGCCTTTGGTGTTCCTTTCAGTCAATGTCAGAGATAGGACTGAGGCCCAGTCTCTGGCAGAGTCCTTCAGCCTCTCCTCTCTCCTCAGAGGGTGGCTGCTGGATGCTTCCCTCCTTTCTTCAGAGGCTGGAACCATCTTCTCTTAAAATCTCTCCTCTTCCTCTGCAGGGGATCTTCTAGGAGCTGCTGCTTCTGCAGGGACCCTTCTTCCTGAGGGCTGCTGCTTCTCCAGGGCTCTCAGGCTCCCTCCAACCCTGGCTTATATCCACTTTCAAGGTGCCCCACCCACCAGTCTGATTGGACCATTTTTCAATTCTGTGGCTGATTGGTCCATTCCATAATCCAGAAAGTGCACTTTACATAAAAGGGCTCTTCCACAACTGACTTGTGGAGAGAGGTGGAGTCCTGGTGACAAAGCACCAGTCAACTCATAGCTTGCACCTGATTGGTCCATTCCATGATCCAGGCAATACACTGTTACATAAAAGGTCTCTGATGAATGAGTGCCACAACTAACTTGTAGTAGAGCAGCAGGGTGAGAAACACCACTGCTCCTAACATCTAAGGTTCGGTAACAAAACAAGGAAATGAACAGAGCTCCAGTCCACAAGCACACTGCCCAAAATTTGGTGAGTCTGGATGGAGATGTCAGAGGAGTCTGCACAAAACATACTTTCCCTAGAGGAATCATCAGAATTCTGAGCGACGTCTCCAAGGATCTTTAAAGTATAGAAATGGCCCACAGAAATGTAGATACAGAGATTATATCTCTACTTACATATAACAAGTGTTTATTTAATGACACCTAAAACCAACATGATTGGTAATTAGGGAGAGGATACTATATAATGCAGAAATTGTATAGGTTCATAAGACTGTTTGCAGTCATTTTGAAGCTGCCAGGGGCAAGATTTCTCACAAAGAAAAAAGCCTTTAACAATATATAGATCCTAATTTTTTTTTTAAACTAAACTCCTTTTCTACAAGTATTGTCTAGTTCAGTGACTTCAAGACCTCTACATTTTCCACCACATTAACCATTTGAGGGAACTGAGAGTGCAGATACAGGAACTACAAAGACATTTCCGCTGAATTAAAAAAAAAAAAAATCAGTGAAGAAACACACCTGCGTCAACTCAAATGCTTTATTTTAGATAAAAATCTCTGTTAGAAGCAAATAGTCTCAAGGACCTATAGCTGGGTTAAAGGCTATTAAGAATCTATTGAAAGATTCTGGATTCAAATGCATATGGAGATTTAATTGTACCATTGTTCTTTTTAATTAAGACTGTTCTTGGCTTTACGCTACACTAATTACAAAATTAGAGGATTTTGAGAAAAAGGTTAGTCTCCCAACTCTACTTTTCCAGAAGTACTATTTTAGAGCGTGATTTTGCAGAACACAGATTTTTGGTTTTTTTTTTTTTTTTTAGATTTCTGTTTTTTTTTTTTACAATTGAGGTAACATTGTGTTTATGTTTGTGTTTTAGAAGTATAGGATCTTCCCCTTCAGGTGTTGTTACCACATCATACCAACCATCAAAACACCACCATTGTTCATTATGACCCTTTCTCTACTTTATTCTCACTTCTCTTCCTCCTCATTGCCCTTTGATAACTTCCAGTACTATTGTCACTTTTCTAGACTTAGTTCTTCATTTGGCTTTATCTGACCTTTTTTTGGTGTCTCTATATTTCACATATAAGTGACACCATCGGGTATTTATTTTTCTCTTCTCTTATTTGATTTAGCATAATCCCCTCCAGCTCCATCCATGTTGCCAAAAATGGCAAGAGTTTATCTTTTTGAGAGCTGAGTAGTATTCCATTGTGTTTATATACCACATCTTCATGAACCACTCATCTGCTTCTGGGCACTTAAGTTGTTTCAATAGCTTGGTATTGTACATAGTGCTATAGTGAACATGGAATGCATGTTTTCCTTCAAATTAGTGTTTTGTATTCTTCTGGTAGATACCTAGGAGTGAAATCCCTAAGTCATATGGCAGATCCATTTTCAATCTTTTGCAAAACTTCCATACTTCTTTCCATAGAACTGGACCAGTTTACATTCCCAACAAAAGTATAAGAAGGTTGTTTTTTCTCCACATCTTCACCAGCATTTGTGGTTTCTGGTCTTTTTGATGTGGGTCATTCATACTAGAATGAGGTGGTATCTTATGGTTTTGATTTGAGTTTCTCTGATAATAAGTAATATTGAAGATTTTTTCATGTGCCTGTTGCCTCATCTGTATATCTTCCTTGGAGAAGTGCCTATTTACCTCTTCTGCTCATTTTTTGATTGGGTTGTTTTCTTTTTGTTGAGTTGTATAGTTCTCTTTGGATGTTTCATATCAGCCCCTCGTTGGGTAGGTGGTGCACAAATATTTTCTTACACTGAGTAGGGTGTCTTTTTATATTAGTAGTGGTTTCTTTCACTGTGTAAAAAATTTTTAGCTTGATGTAATCCCAATTACTTATATTCTCTTTTGTTTTCTTTGCTGGTGAAAAATCCACAAAGACATCTCAGAAGCGTATGTTGTAGGAGGTTCAGCCTATAATTCTTCTATTTTATGGCTTCAGGCTTACACCTAAGTCTTTTAGCCATTTTTGAGTTGATTTTTGTATGGTATGAGATAGTGGTCTAGTTTCACTTTTTTACATGTGGCTGTCCAGTTCTCCCATGCCACTTATTGAAGAGACATTCCTTGCTCCAAGTTATACTCTTGGCTTCATCATAGATTAACTGTCCACAAAGATGTGGGTTTATTTCTGGGCTCTCAATTCTATCCCATTGGTCTGTGTGTCTGTTTCATTCCAGTGCCATGCTATTTTAATTACAGCTTTGTAGCATAGTCTGAAGTCTGAAATTAAACCACCTTAACTCCTCTTTTTTTTTTTTTTTCTGGTTAGGATTGCTTTGGCTATTCAGGGTCTTTTATGGTTCCATCTGGACGTAAGTAATATTAGAACAAAAAGTTTTAAAACAACGTATACACAGTATTACAACATAAATGCCTTTAGGCCTATATAGAGGCCCAGTTCAACTTCATTGAATAGCTAAAGAGAAAGGTCTGAAGAGAAACCATGTACATTGTCAGCCCTTGGCATCCCAGTTAAGGGAACTGAGGATGTGAGGGGTTGCTGACTAAGGAAGAATGAAAGAATACCATCCGAGATGCTTAATGCCAAGTTCCTTAGACTTTGTCTTCCACTCAGGTTCCATAATACTGGAAGCCAGGCAGCATACTGAAAGAGTTTTTGTGAAATTCAAGAATGACAACTCTGCACACATATGTTCAGAACATCCAGCCAGCTTTTTTAGTTCTTAACTCTTTCATATGAACAATCAACCAAGTCAGGCATTTAAGGAACCTATAATGTAGGTGAAAGAGAGTCAAAAAGGCAATTTGGAGGAAACAGATACTTGGAAGTGAAGAAAACTACAAAAGTATTATCAGTATATATAGAAAGATGAGAGAACATTGCATCCATAAACAAGAATGGGGGGGACTATAAAACCATTATCGCAACAAAAAGGCAGCCTATTTAGTGGGAGAAGATATTTACAAACCATTATATCAGATGAGGGTCTAATATCCAAATATACATAAACAAAATATATAAATTTTTTATTATATCCAAAATACATAAATAATTCATACAACTCAATAACAGAAAGCCACACAACCCAATTAAAAAGTGGGCAGAAGAGATAAGTAGGCATTCCACCAAAGAAGACACACAGATGGTGAACACATGGAAAGACACAATAGATTACTTATCATTAGGGAAATGCAAATCAAAGTCACAATGAGATTTTCACCTCAGACCAGTTAGAGGGACAATCATGTGATTAGGACAGGGCACATAAAGAATTTCTAAGATACTGGAATGTTCTATTTATATATGGATGTTCTTTTTATTATTTTCATGTGAGTTCAGCCCTCAGTTGCATTATCTGGACTAGAAACAGCCATCCCTGGCCATAGCTGATTGGCCTATAGATAAATAATGGGTCAAGCCATTCCTTTTCTATCAAATTGTTCTCTAGGAATGTGAGGGTTTTAGATTAAAACTAGGGTTTTCTGGAACAGAATACATTGATAGAATTCTACAGACTCCTGCTTTTGAATCCTTACTTCCTGTCTTTCACAAGGTGGGGTTGGTTAGAAGTTTCTTAGATGAATGAAATAACCCTCTGTCCATCTAATACATTTTCTTTCGCATAAGATAGAATCTATTGCTTAAGGAGTCAGAATCTATTTTCTGTGACTTACAACTCAAAGAATCTGGATTCAGAGAGCCTGGTAACTATTTTGGGGGAAACCTCCTAGAGCCTAACTTTCAGATACTTGTGTTAATATATATTTTTTAATTCTCAGCAAAACACTTGAGATTCCTGGAAGCTGCATGACACAAACTGTTTCCTCATAATGAACTCATTTTCCCTGAAGGAAAATCTGCACAACAGGCCTGATGCTGTGGGTAATGGTCTGATAACCAAGCTTGGGCAATCTTGCCCAAGGGTACGGTACTCTGGGAATAACATCTGGACAAGTACTCTCATCTACACAGTGAAAACATTCCCTGAAATTCAGTGAACACCTAATCCAGTTTGCTTTTATTAATAATTTTATCTGTACTATTAATTTTGTTTCACTATAGGATAGAATAAATAATAATACATTTTGTTTATAACTAGCTAAATGATCAGTTTTCATCAATGAAACTTAAAGATCAGTAACTTGCACAGTGTGGTACAGCTTGTCAGATATGAAAATAGACCCGAAGCTGAGGTCTCAAACTAGTTAAGTCTTAGAGCCAGACTTTGTCTGGCATTGTCCTCATTCTAAGATCACCTCTTTTCCTGCCATATTGCTGTACTTAGCAGTAGAGAGGCTTGGAAGCATGCTAAGAGAAATATTCATGACCTAAAAACCTTTATTTGAAAGAAAGATTAAAAACAAACATCTAACTTAAGAAGCTAGAAAAATATATTTTAAAATATAGGAAAAATTATATTTCTAAAACTGAATTAATCAAAAATAAAAGGAAAACATTTATACAATACTAGAGAGTTAAAATTACTAAAAGCTGTTTCTGCAAAAAGACTGATAAATGTGTAAATAAATCTCTGGCAAGACTGAAAAAGAAACCACACACACACACACACACACACACAGATTCAATTAGTGTTGAGAAATCCAGTTTCAATAATGTAGAAGTTCTAAGAAAACATGTCATACACAACTCAGGCCAGTAATATTTTTATCAATAAAATGGATTAAATTTTAGGAAATGACATATTACTAAAATCAATTCACAAAAGGGGGCAGACTCAATAAGCATTGAATAATAAGATTATTAAAGATAAGCTTCTTTAGAACCACCAAATTTACATGGTTTTAGGAAAAGTTCTTCCATAAAAACTGAAAGAACACATAGTTTCTAAATTACCTAACTTGTTTCAAAAAACAGAACATACTGAGGTTAGAATAATCTCAATAACAAAGCTTGACAAAAATAGGATACAAAATGTATTTTACTCAAGAAAAAAATTAAACCTTAGCAAAATTAATTTTGCAGATTATTAAAAATAACAATACATTATCAATAAGTAAAATTTATTCCAGAAATATGATGAAATATTAAAAACCTATCAAAACTCCCCAAATTAATGAGTAAAGTGATGGCATCTTTCAAAACAAGAGTTTTGATGAAATTCAACATTCATTCCTAAAAAAAAAAGAGGAAGTCTTAAAAATATAAGTAGGGGCTCCCACCCACCAGCCCCAGCAGCCCCCACAGCCTGGAGCATCACCCTAACACTCACCCAGGCCCATGCTAGAGAAGACCCTCACTACTGTACCCACCACTAGCTATACACCCAGGATAGTGGGAGAGGAATACCCACACCCAACAGAAGTTCCATCTATAACAGAGCCAACCCAAAAGTAAACAACGGGGAGAAAGAAAAATACAAATGGCCAAGCAAATCATCAGTGGAACAATATACCACAAAAAGCAAGACAATCTCCAAAACCCAACAACACTGACACAGAAGAATGAAGATCTCAAAATTTCCATAATTAAGAAAGTCAAAGAACTTAAACAACACAAAGGATCACAAAACAGATCAGAGATATACATGAACTTGTAGAAAAAGAATGTTATGAGAAACATCAACAAACATAAAATTGACACTGACATTTTAAATAAAAAGAAAGAAAGAAACTGCAAGAAGTAAAAAGATTAACAGAAGAGGTGAAAAAAATTCTGGAAAAGCCATTGGACATAGACTAGACAATATGTAAAATGAATCAGCAATCTCAAGGATGCAAATATGAAAAGAAGCAAGATAGAAAATGAAAGCGATACAAAAAAAAAAAAAAGAAGAACACTTCAAGAACTATCTGATACCATGAGGAAAGGAAATATAAGGGTCATAGGAATCCCAGAAAGAGGAGAGAGAAAGAAGGGAACTAAAAAGCTATTTAAGGAAAACTTCCCAAATTTGAAGAAGGAAATGAAAATAGGCATACACAAAGCTATAAGGATGACAAACTACCCCAATAAAAGGAAATCTACAGCAAGATCAGAGTAACAATATGCTTCCTAGAGTGATAAATAGTAATAAAGTAATAAGCATAAAGTAATAAAGCTTCCTAGAGTCCAAGTCAAAGAAAAAGTAATGAACTGACTAGGAAGAAGAGATGGCTAACTCATAAAGGAAAATCAGTTATGTTAACATCAGACTTCTGAAGAAACACCATGGGCAAGAAGAGAATGAAGTGACATATTCAAAAAAAAATCCAAGACAAAAAAATGCAAGTCACGTATATTTTATCCGGCAAAGCTTTTCTTCCTATATGAGGGGAAAATAAGGATATTCTCAGAAAAACAAAATCTCTTGGAAATTTCTACTACTAACCCCCCTCCAAAAAAAATATTACAAGAAGCCTTAGTATCTAAAACAAGAGAGGAACAAACACAAAGAACTGAATAAGGAATTAAACAGAACCACAAAATGATGAACATAGTGGCAGTAACAATGTAAAATGGTGCAGTCACTGTGGAAAACACTTCAGCAGCAGCTGAAAAAGTTAAACATGGAATTACCATATGATCCAGCAATTCCATTCCTAGGTACATACTCAAAAGAAGTGAAATCAGGGACTGAGACTCTTAGCCTCCCATTATTCAAAACAGCTAAAAAAGGGAATCAACTCAAGGATCCATCAACAGATGAATGGATAAACAACCTATGTTGCATGAGTATATAGTGGAGTATTAGTCAGCCTTAAAATAGAAATTCTGACACTTCTAACATCACGCTGGAGTTGGTATTTATGGTTTCATGATTTCAACATTCACGCTCCAACATAGATGGATTTTGCAAGTATGCTAAGTAAAGCAGACACTAAAGACAAACATTTTTTGTACAATTCCATTTATGAGGTACCTAAGTTAGGCAAATTCATAAAAACTAAAAGTAGAATAGAGATTACCAGGACATGGAGTGAGAGAATAGAGTTAGCATTGAATGGGTACCAAATTCTGTTAAGGATTATGAAAAAGTTCTGGAAAATAGAGAGCTGCACAATTTTAATACACTTAATGCCACTGAAATGTACACTTAAAAATGGGTAAAGTGGTAAATTTTGTTATATATTTGATCATAACAACAATAACAAATTTTAATAGGACACACACACTCCAAACACCAGAGTGATCAGCATGAGGGTCCTCTGTTAACTACATTTTCATACAAAATTCAAGAGGAGGAGAAAACCTTTTATTTCACCTCTTGTTGAAAATCCTCTGCATGTTTATAATCTCCTAATGACCGTAAGTGACTGAGAAATTTCAACTGAATACCAATGAACTCTGCAGCTGGGTTTCATCTAGTTACAGTATATGAAATAGTTTAATATGTTGCCAACTCTCAGCCATTAAAAAAAAATCTAGATCTTCAACTTTTCTTCAAAATCAGAAGACCCAATATCCTGAGGTGCACATTCTCATGACCTGAACTGAAGAGAGGTCTAGCAGCTCCCCAAGTTAAACAAGACTCTTGGCGTTTCACCACTGTCACCCCAACTACTTCCCTTCTCACATTATCTACCTGGTCTCATGAGAATTTTTGTTTTCACCCTCTTTATTAAGAGTCAAAAAATAGAAATGAAGGATTTCACGTGTAAAGCAAAATGAAGGAGTTCATGTGTAAAGCTACTGAAATATAGTAGTCCTAGGATACCTGCTTTTATCTTTCCATATTTCATTAATACAAATAGAGAAATGACACATATTTAAGCTACATTGAGAAAGGTTAGTAAAGACTCCATTTTTTATAATCTTATTTCATGCAAGTGAATTACCTTTCCTAGTTTTATCTTAGGATAACAATAAATTTGGAGAAAAAAATGAATCAACGGCTTTATATGACATGACAAATAAAATGAAGTCAAATCAATTTAGAAAATGAATCCTCAAGAGAAACTACGCCCCCATCCAGAACTGTTAGTTAACGGTAAAGAAGAAATAACAAATACATTATTTAGGTACTTAAGTATTATGTGCTAATGTATTAAGTATTCAGTATTTAGGAATTGTAAATAAGACAGTTCATTGGACTAGAGTTCAACTACCAAGGGGCTTCAAGTCCCTACTGTTTCCTCTATCTGTGGGAGATTTGACAGTAGAATGACAATAATATTATCCATTTCAGTCAGGCGGATAGAGAGATAGTGTGCATGAAAATACTCTATAGGCTATAATGTGATATCCAAATGGGAGCTATTACTTGCCCATAGTGGTCTATACACATATAGTTCTCATCTGCTCAATACTTCCAAAATGTGGTCTATGAACTAACATTGGCCCAGGAACGCTTTGTTGCAGGTCCACAATAAGATAAATAGCAAAGGTGATTGAGCAAACCATTGGAAATAGCAATCGCTATTACTGCATCATCCAAGCATATGATCAGTAGCTTCTCTGAGCAAGGGATAGATGAGTCAGTATAGTGAACTCAGGACAGGAACATGGGCCATGAGCTATATACAGGTCAGGAGTGGTAGGACCATTTATTTTTAAATTAGTTTGTCAGTTGAAAGCCCAAAGCATATAAAAATCTGGAAAATACAAGCACTGTTAATAACTATTTTTATAATTAAGTGTTGGTCAGGCTTTTAAAAAAATGTTTGGCTTAATGAGCCTTATAAGATATTCTTGCTCAAAAAAAAAGTCCACAAAAGGATACATACTTTTTCTGAATGTGGCAACAGTCATTAACTAATTAATGACAATGGAAGTGATTCCAAAGGAAAAATGATAAAAAGAGCTTATGCCTGTTTTGCTTGAAATATGATGCCTGATATATTAAGCTTATAGCCATACGTGATGGTTAAATGTTATTTATTTTGGGTTTACAGCCATAAGTGATAGTTAAAGGTTAAAACCACAAGGTTATTTATAGAATTATATGGTTAGGGATCTCTCTGGTGGTGCAAGGTGTCTCAGCACTTATGAAGCTAGCAGCAGACACTGCAGCACGAGTTTGATCCCCAGCGAGGGAGGTAACCCACATGGCACAGCAGACCTCTTCTGTCTTGCCTGCTGCTCAACTCAGCAGTGTATTTCAGTAGATCTGCCTGCTCTGCTCCCCACTCTTTCTATGGTAAATCTTCTCACCCCCTGCATCTCTGACCTACACCCCAGTTCTTGTATGCATAAATAAATTAAAAAAGAGAAATAAACAGTTAATGAAGCAAGGAACCACCTCCACTCCTAAATTAAACTGTATTTGCGCTTAAAAAATAAGTTTAAAAATATATATGGAAGAAATGTAGGATTAAAAAAGATGACTGAAAAATAGCATTTCATATGCAAACATTTATGCTTCAAGAACTTATAAAATAGCACTTCAGATTGTTAATGCATACTGGCCTGGACCTTATGGAAAGCAATATAGAAGTGTCTCAAAACATTAAAAATGAATCTGTTACACAACCTAGTAATTCTACTCCTAGACATCTACTCAAAATATTTAAAAACACTAATTCAAAAGGAAATTTTGAATGCATGCAACAAACATACAATCCCATGTTTGTCGCAATATAATTTACTATAGCTAAAATATAGAAAGAAGTGGCCCCAAAGCAGATGAGTGGATCAACATGTGGAATATATATACAAAGGACTACTGCTCAGTGGTCAGAAAAGATAAATTCATTCCATTTGCAGCAATATGAATAGAGTGGGAAGGGATAATGCTGAGTGTAATAAGTCAGAGGAGACAGATAAATACCAGATGGTATCACTAATACGTACAGAGTGACTAAATTAAGAGTCAGAAAGCAAGCTTAAGACTAACTCTTTAATGCTGACTATAAAAATGAAGTTTCTAGAAAAGTGAGAGATTAGAAGGATAAGAACAGAGAGCATAATAGACTATGGTTGTGGGTTGTGGTGATATGGTGGTATGTGCATTATGGTAGCAATACCTAGTGGGGGTATCAAAATATTACCTCAATTAAAAATATACTAATTTTTTAAAATCCATATACAACTGGAATTAGTCAAGGACATTTGTAAAAGACTTGAGTCAGATACTTGCTTTATATTTTTTGACGAATATACAGCAAAAAAATGTAGCTCAGGTACCACTTTTTCTAAAGGTACTACAGATTGATGTTTTCAGAAACTAATGATGTCAAAGACGAACAACTAAAGCTAGAAAAGTAGTTTTCATAACAAACTGATGATGATGCAGATGTAGTTAGTATGTACGGTATTTTTAGCTGCACATATTTATCTAACTTGATGAGTTTGGAAATGAGTATGCACCCATGAAACCATCACCACAGTTGAAGTCATGAACATGAAACCATCACCACATTGAAGTTATGAACATTTCCAACACCTCCAAAATTTTCCTCTTACTCTCTTAACTTTTTTGTGACAAGAACACTTAAAGTCTTTTAATACATGCAATTTGAATGTGATGTTGATACAAAAGCAGAACTCTTTCTCTCAACATCATTGCCAACAAATAAAACTGAATTGTATAAGACTTTGGAAGGTTAGATTGTAAACAAATGTCACTTGAAGTTTACATTTCAGGGAGAAGTGTATTCTGATTAAAAAGCTGCAGTGACAGGAAAGCATGAAGGATTTGTTACCCAGATTAAAGAACTTGCACAAATTGATACATTACTTCTTTAAAAAAAAAACTATGAAAAAAAATATCAGCAGAACCAAACATGCTTGGAAACCTACTAAAAATTTTGGTGCATATAAAGTCAAATATATTGAATTAATCTCTTTATTATATAAGAATATGAAAACTGGTCATAAAGAACTGTTATTGCTGCAGTGATATTATAATTACTGAGGGGGAACACTGTGAATGTTTCAACTAATAACAAATTCTTGGTGCTTCTGCAAGATAAAAAATCAATTTGATCACAACCTTTTACAGCTGTGAGTTAGAAAACCAGACTTCTTGTCTGGTATCTTTAATGTTCTTGGTAAAATTCATACTTCCTTCCAAAAAAGAAAGGAACAAGACATGTTTTTCTATGGCACATAGCACTGATGTGCAAAAAAGAAAGTTGTAAGTTTAAAAAAGAAAGTTTGTAGAAGTTAACATTTATCAATGAAGGGAGTAATAGTTTTTATATTTTACATCTGTGAAAACTTTATCATAAGCACCTTATAATGTGGTATATTCCTTAAGTTTCATTTATGAGAACGTCATGGATCCTGAAACCATTTTTCATCAAAATATAATTTGTAATTAACAATAATTCTTCAGTATAAATTGTCAGTGTTAAGTATAAACTGTTACATGGAAGACTTAACATTCATTTTGAAAATACCATATAATTTATTATGTTAAGAATGATTTTCCTGAAATTGTGGAAATTTATGTCAACATACTTCTAAGACACTCTACTGTTAGTGCTATCAAAACAAAACAGAAAGCTAAGATACATGCTATCTCCTTTAAGTAGAATTATTGCCAAACCTAAATGTGTCAATTAAAAACTTTAATGATGATAAATATATGTACATTCAAAGCAGTCACAAAGACATTTAGTGTAGGGAATCAATATTTCCCAAATTGGTTTGTTTAGTTATAATTGCAAAAGATAAAAGTTTGAGTATAAGGCAATTTCTTTATTGATCACCTATATGCATGGTGAGTTTGTAGAGTTTAAAAATTTATTCTTTCTTCTTTAATTGTGATAACATTAATTTTCCAACATCATATAAGATTCAGGGACAAAGCTTCATACCTTAACTAATATACATTCCACACTACACTATCCAGCCAAGGTCTAATTACCAACCACCAATGTCCAGTAAACTCCCTCCCCTCCTCTCAACACACATACTTGCTCCATTGACTTCCCTCCCTCTTCCTCTCTGGTGACCACCTTTCTGTTGTTAGAATATAAGGTTTTGTTTTGTTGGCTTATTTTGCTCTGTTTCTTTATGGTTCGCATATGAGTGAAATTAAACAGTATGTGTCTTTCTCTTTCTGACTTATTTCACTTAGCATAATACCCTCAAGGTCCTCACATGTCACAAATGACAAGATTTCATCTTTTTTTTATAACTAAGTAGTATTCTATTGTGTGTATATACACACACACCATCTTCTTTATTGATTCATCCATTGATAGACACTTAGGTTGTTCTCAGAACCTTGTGGCTATTATGAATAGTGATGTATACATCTTTTCAAATTAGTATTTTCATTCTTTTTTTTCTTGTTAATTAATTTTTTTATTAAAATATTTTAAAATTTACATATACTTGCCATTAATTGTAATCCCCATGTATTCCCCATCACCATCTCACCAGTACACCATCACCTCAGTCCCTCGTGTTCCCATCTCGCATTGGTTTACAATACTGTTTGTGACTTAAAGGTACAGGGTCTCCCCCGTCAGGTGTTACCATGCCACCAAAATGCCTATAATCCTCCACCATAGCCCATTATGCTTCCTTCCCATTTTATTTTCATTCTTTTGGCTATATACCCAGAAGCAGAAGTGATGGATCATATGGTGGTTCTGTTTTTAATTTTTTGAGAACCCCCATACTATTTTCCAAAATGATTGCACCACCTTACATTCCTACCAACAGTGTACAAAGGTTCCCTTTTCTTTGCATCCTGGTAAACACTTGTTTCTTGTGTTTTGGATAATAACTATTCTCATAGGTGAGTGGTCATAGCTCACTATTTTTTTGTTTTGCCTTTCCCTAACAGTAAGAGATGCTGAACATCTTTTCATGTGCCTATTGGCTATCCATATGTCTCCTTTGAAAAAGTGTATATTCAGATCCTCTGCCCATTTTTTGTTCATGTTTTTTGTTTGTTACTGGGTTGTACGACTTGTCTATGTATTTTGGGTATTAAGGTCTTGTCTGATATATGGTTTATAAATATCTTTTTCCATTCTGGTTGCCTTTTTGTTTGAAAAATGGATTCTTTCACTGTGTAGAAGTTTTTTAATTTGATTTCATTTTTGAACATTTTTCTTTATATAATGTTCTTATTTTATTAAAATCTAATTTTATGTCTGTGACTCTAATAAAAATGGGCTATATTTTATGTTCTCTTTTAATTTCATTTTTCTACTAGTTTATATTATCTTTCACAAAAGTATTACCTTGTGATGGTTTGGAAATTATTCAAAAAAATCTAATCCTCAATACTTTGAGAAACACTGATTTATGTCACTCAAGTATGGTAAAATATCAAAATACTAGGTTTAACCTGATGAAACTGCCAATAATTGACCACTTAGACAATCAAATGACAATTATTTGAAACTGTGATATGAGTACCACAAAGCCTACGTTTTGCCACTTATACATTTCGATCTCAGATAGGCCCTTTCTTCTCTTTCTGGGCATATTTACTCTTCTTTGATGTACACATCTCTGTGATTTGCCTTGATTTCCAAGCATCCTACTAGATTGGAAGTGGAAACAGTAGTTGCTAGAGGCAGGCTCTATGGCAATAGTAGGGCCTATAAAATAGAAAAGCGAGAGACAAACCTGGTACTAAGAGTACCTACTTAGTGAGGAGGCTAGTGGTCTGGAGCTTCTCACTAGGTCCTGAAGTATCATTGTACCCACTTAAATTTAAAATTTAGAATTAAATTAGAATAAAAAATTAAAATTAGAATAAAAAAATAAAAGTTACACTCGTTACAATAATTGGCCAGGGGAAAGGTAGGGTATGTAAAAAATTTCAGGTCCAAATGTTAAATGTATAATTTTGGAGCTTAGAAATATAAATCCTTAATTCTCCAAATATTTCAGACACATAGACTATATTCCCACATGGATTAAGGAGTTTCAACACGACAACAGAGCATGATATTGATAGAATTCAGGTGTCAAACCAAGTATGATTAAAACATTTCTTCCTCCCTCTATCCTTGCCTCCATTATTCCCATCTTCCTCCCTCTTTTTCTCTCTATAATAAACCCTGGATATAACATTATTCAAAATCAGCAGTTTTCCTTCTAGTCACAGTTTCCAGGTAAATCAGGGCTGTTAAACCAAGATTGTGTAATTGCCCTGCTAGAATCTGGTTAAGACTGATCTGGTTCAAGTCCTCTTGCACATTTGTAACACCACAGTATGTACTTCACATGGTGGTGAGGTTTGTTATGATTGAAGATTTTTTTTTTATTTATACATATAGGAACTGGGGTATAGGCCAGAGGTGCAGGAGGTGAGAGGATTCACCAGAGACAGACTGGAGAACAGAACAGGCAGACTGACTGAAATATACTGCTGAGGGGAGCAGTGAGCAAAGCAGGAGAGATCTGCTGCCTGATGTGGGTCCCCTCTCTGGCCGGGAATCAAGCTCATGCTGCTGTGTCTGTGGATGCTTCATAGTGTGGTGCTTAACCCCTTGTACCACTAGAGAGGGCCCAGGTTTGTTAAAATTGAAAAGAACCTTTCAGAGAGGGGAGGTCTGTCACACCTAAACCTATCCACCTGGCAAGTCAATTCAAAGTTTCTCTACCCAAATCCCAACTGGGTCAGCAAATGTTATTGGCCTAGAGTCAAGTCATTCTGAATGTTGCATGGGAAGAATGGGATAAGACTTGGGGACAAAAATTGGAAAGCAAATTAAATAACTATTGTAAAATTCAGGAAAGAAGTAGTGTAAACTAAAGTAGATAATGGACTAAGGAGTTCTCAGAAAGTAAAGCCACATCAAGTAGAGATTAAATAAATGTGAAAAAGAGCTAAGAATAACTTCCAAGTTTCTGATTTCAGCAAATGGAAGTGTTGGAAGCATTAACTGACATTTTCGAAAAACAGGATTTAGAGAGAAAAGTAAGTTTCATTTTTGACATGTTTTTAAGATATACTTGTGAGATGTCAAAATAAAGTTATTCAAAATGAATATAATTTTCTTAGTCAGAAAAGATACTGAAACTCTGTGGAGTGTTGAGAATTTCAATGTTTCTCAGCTCCATTCGAAATTAGCTTTATATAGTGCAAAGAGCTGGAATTCATATTAAACTACTTTAGTACCCAACTAGCTGTTTGACTGCAGATATCACCCAACCTTTCTTAGCTTCCATTTCCTTCTAAAGATAGCAATCTTACTGAGGGTAGGTAATTTAACTATGAACATTTTGAAACTACGAGACAAGTGTGTCTGGAGTTATTATTGTCTCATATTTTTAAATGTAACAAGCAATTTTTCTTTGTTTCCATAATAATATCATTCCTAAAAGGAAACAAGATTAAAAGAATCTTTTTCATTTTTAAAACAAAGAATATGTTTTAAAAGACTTATAAAGGCAATTTTATTGCCTTTTAAAGGACATAATACCAGTTTTCAGAACTCTAGCAAATCATTGGTTTTAATTGAAAAGAATAAGCTCTTGTATTATGTCGTTTTGGTTATTTTTTACATTTTAAGAACTATATCACATATCACAGATTTTTCTTTTACTGTTTTGTAAGATGTTGGAAGAATTAAAATTAAAACTTTCTCCATAACAGAAAATATTCTGTAACCCAAAGGGCGAGAACAGCATTAAAATTACCTACATGTGGGCCGCCCTGGTGGCGCAGTGAGTTAAGCAATGCACTATGAAGCAAACCGCAGCCACTGCAGCACGAGTTCAATCCCTGCTGCCGGCCAGTGGGGGACCCACATGGCGCAGCAGACCTCTGCTGCCTCACCTGCTGCTCCCCTCAGCAGTGTACTTCCGTTGATCTGCCTGTTCTGCTCCCCGCTCTCTGTGGTGAATCCTCTCACCCCCCCTACACCTCTGGCCTGTACCCCAGTGCTTGTATGCATGAATAAATAAATCTTTAAAAAAATAAAATAAAATTACCTACATGTGACTTTAAGTCAGAAGGTCTAAGTTCTAATTTTGTCTTTACTAGTTAATAGTTGCCTGAACTTGCATACTTTACATAAAGATTCTGAGCTCCAGTTTCCTAACATGTAAAATGTAAACAATAATGATATCATCCTAAGGAAGTAGTTAGGATTACATGAAATGATCTGTGTAAATCACTAAGCACTGTGTTAAATGGCTTGCAAGGAATTAGGTATGTCATAAGAATAAAAATGGTCATGAAAAATATGATAAGACTGGCCAGCTTTAATACTAACCAAATAAACAGAGTTCTATTATTACTAACATAAAGGTAAATGGATTAAAAAAAACTTTCTGGAAATGATTCATAGTCTGATGTCAAAGCCTTAAAAATATTGACACCTCTTTGAGTCTTCATTCTGTTTTCTTAGAGTTTTACTTGGAAAGCAATCAGACACAGAGAAGCAGAATTACATGTAAAAATCAGAAGCTACCTCAGTGTTCAATTATAGATGATGGACTTAAATTATGGTACTTCACCTTCTAAAATGATGCATTGAGAAAGATACATCACGTCTGTGGTAGTCTTACTAAAATGTATAACCTGAATTTAATCATGAGAAAAATGTCACATGAGCCAAAATTGAAGGACATTCTACAAAATAAGTCAAGGTAATAAAAGGCAAATAAGGCTAGAACTATCAAAACTAAGAGACTAAAAAGACACTACAACTATATGTATTGCAGAAACCTGAACATTAGTGGAATGACTGGTGAAATTTGGAGAATAGATAATAGAATTGCATAATAGTTTTTTTGATCATCATCTATGATTATGTAAGATGTTAACATCTATAAAAGTGAAAAGAATACTGAAAATCCTTGTATAATCTTTGCAACTTTTGGTAAAACAAGTTATTTCAAAATGAAAAGCTTAAAAATTAAAATTATAAAACAGTATATTTACAAGGTGATTATGCAGCTATAAAAGATGCTTTGAAGACATCTTAATGGGGCCTCCCAGGTGGCGCAATGGGTTAAGCAACACACTATGAAGCAAACCGCAGCCACTGCAACACGAGTTCAATCCCTGCTGCCGGCCAGGGAGGGGACCCACATGGCTAGCAGACCTCTGCTGCCTCACCTGCTGCTCCCCTCAGCAGTGTACTTCCGTTGATCTGCCTGTTCTGCTCCCCGTTCTCTGTGGTGAATCCTCTCACCCCCCCTACACCTCTGGCCTGTACCCCAGTGCTTGTATGCATAAATAAATAAATCTTTAAAAATAAATTAAAAAAATAAAACATCTTAATGGCAAATGCTAATACAGTATTGTGGAGAAAAAACAAAAACAAGGTTGTGAATTTAACTATAAAGCACAAATAAAATTACATAAATATATACTAAATGCATTGAAAACTAACACCCAGAAAGAATCCACAAAGATAATGAGTTCTCCTCTCTAAGTAGAAGACTACAGGTGATATTTTCTTTATTCTTCTGTACTTTTATTTTCTAATTTTTCCTTCAATGACCATCTACTGCTTTTAAAATTAGGGGGAAAAAAGTCATCTCTAAAAACACACCATGAATTTTATAACACAAAAATTCATCTAGACATATTTCTTCAGATTTGTTTTAATAAAAAATTGTCTTTGGTACTTTGAATCTTTAAAACTATGATTCTGATAAGCCACTAGTGAAAAATCTTGGCTTATGTGAGTTTCTTAATTAATTTAACATCAGTAACCAAAAATGCTTCATGGTTACACCAGTTATTTGCAAATGAATTCTTGGCACTATGTCCCACTAAATCCTGTGGAACTCATATGTTGAAACAGTTGCTTCATTTCCACTAAATAATTGGAATTATGCCCTAAGTCATCAGAAAAACTTGAAGTTATATCTGAATTCCAATCAAGAACAAGGAAATGGGAATCTAATTATTTCTCTTCAGCCTGTTGGAAGTCAAGAAAAGAATTTATTTATACCAGAAACTGGGAAATACTTTTAAAAACAACGTATCATCCTGGGAGACATTTCAAGGTAGCTACTAGGTATCATGGATACCCTTACTTCATATGGCTTCTTATGGCTTCCTATTACTCAACCTCTGAGTAATCAGGATATTTAGCAATGCATAGATGAAGGCATAAAGCATCCCAAAATACCTCCTCCAAGAGATAATGTTTATGGCCATTTCATAAACATTCCGTAACATTTCCCTACCCCCACCATAACAAGCCTAAGACCAGGGTTCATCTCTCTAAACTTCCCACTTGCCACTTAGAGTCAATGCCAGTCATAGTTGCGAGGTAGGTCCACCTGTTTAGTCTGACCTGTAGCTTAACATTTTATTGCAATGTACCCCTACACTTTCTGTTCTATCCTCAACTCAGCAGGCCAAACCTGATTTGCCAGTACCCAAGGCATGCAGCACCAATTATTAAGCTGTTCAGTGCATAACTACCTTCAGTGCATTATTGGACCAACATGGCTTCATCAGTCTTCCTCCTTATCCTGCAGTACAGGTAACCTAGCCCACCTCACGATCTGGTCTCTCTATGCTCTGCATCCTGGGGGCCCAGTCTCCCCATGTATAACATGCCAGGAAAGGATTAACATACTATCTTCTGTTTTCAGTTTTTATTTATTACTGGGATTATACGAAAAAGTAGTTAAGATAACACATAATCTGATCCTACCATGTTTTGTCAGAGGAGATTGTTAACTCATGTGGCTTTTCATAGAACTTCTATCTGCAGTATTTCTCTATGACAGTAATTCTTGCCTCTTCTAATAGAGTCCCACAAAAGCATAAGCTCTCTTACCCAAAGGAAAACAAAGGCAAAAGACTGGTCTTGCACTGCAAACAAGTAGCCAAGTAAAATACTAATGCAGAAAGCACAGTAACACTGTGATCTTACAGTATTTGAAACGCAAACCATTTTACCAGGCAGATGCTGCTCTCCCACTCCCCCTGCTGGACATATAGGTCCAGCCACGACTCTCCCAAAGCCCACAGACTCCACAGATCTGATATCCACTCCATGCTTCAAAGTATATCGACTAAATGTTAAAGAGAAACCACATTTGATAATCATATTTCAATTACTTCAAAACCACATTAGAGAAAGGGAACACCTTTCCTTGGAAAAAGGTATGAATCACTTGTCAGACAAACTGGTATCTGAATCCCTATTGTTACTTTCTAGTTATTTGATACTAAGAAATTTATTCTGTTTCCTGGGCCTTTAGTTTCCTCATCTGTGAAATGTGGATAATAATATACATCCAAGGGATGTTATAAGAATTACATGTTATTGGCAAAAAGTGCCCAGCCTATGGTATTCACACAACTGTTTTTGTCTCTCCCCTACCCTCTGAATGACACCTAACCTCTTGGCAACCCCAGTAACTAATCAATGAAATTTTAATACCTGCTCAGTCTATTTATCAGAGTTCATTGGGCCAAATGAGAGAACAGAGATATGTAAAAGCAATTATTCTATGCTAATTAATTGAATGACAGCAATTACCTGGTATTTTAAAGAGATAAAGATGACAATGGGGGCCACCCTGGGGTGCAGTGGGTTAAGCAACACACTATGAAGCAAACCACAGAGGGAACCCACATAGCACAGCAGACCTCTCCTGCCTCTCCCACTGCTGCCCTCAGCAGTGTGTTTCAGTCAGTCTGCCTGTTCTGCTCCCCACTCTCTCTGGTGAATCTTCTCACCTCCCTGGACTCTGGCCTGCACCCCAGCTCTTGTATGCATAAATAAATATTTTTTTAAAAAAATTTTTAAAAAAAGATGACAATGCTAGTTTTGATCATTGTGGAGTTTTATATATTTGTAAATGAAATAAGGTGTCATGAGAGTAACTATAATTCAAACCAGAAACTAAGATTCATATTAATCTCACAGAAAAAGAACAGTAGAATCATAGAGGAAAATAAAATTGTTTTTGTCTTTGGTGAATGGTGGGACAAAAATAACATATGAAAATATTAATTTGAAGAGATATATGCTCTCCTCTGTTCATTGCAGCATTATTTTTTAAAAATATTTCATTTATTTATGCATACAAGAGCTGGGGTACAGGCCAGAGGCACAGGGGGTGAGAAGATTCACCAGAGACAGAGTGGGGAGCAGAACAGGCAGATCAACTGAAATACACTGCTGAGGGGAGCAGTGGGTGAGGCAGGAGAAGTCTGCAATGCAGTATTACTTACAATAGCCAAGTTATGGAAACAACTTAAGTGGCCAAAGATAGATGAGTTTATCAGGAAGATGTAGTCTATATACACAATGGAATATTATTGGATGAAATACTAATGGAATAACAGCTATCCAAAAAAGATAAACTCTTGCCATTTGCAACAATTTGGTTGGAGTTTGAGGGGATTATACTAAACAAACAAAGGTCAGATAAAACTATACCAATAACAACCCTAGAAAATCTGACTGTAAGAACCAGTGCTACCAGAGGAGGAGGGGAGAGAAGTTGAGGAGTACAACTGAAACGGGTGGAGAGGGCTCTGAGTCCAGAGAGCCCCCAAAAAGCCAAAAGACCACAAACCAGAATCAAGGGCTATAGCAATAGGTGCCACAGCCTAACAGAGGACAGGGTCCGATGCAGGTCACTGTCTATGGCTTCTCACCCATACACACAATTGCAAGAGACCATAGGCTACAGGAACAACCATGGGGTTTATTTAATGGGGGAAACAAAAAGCTTACTGTATCCACAAATGGCTGGCTGCTGCATACAGATAGCATCAGTGATGGTTGTCACCTGTTACCAGGAGTGCTAGACAGCACTGGCAAGTAGCGATGGCCACCACTGGTCCTGCAGAGATGGTGTCTACAGCTCTTTGTGAGTTGTTGGGTTATACCCAACAATGAACAGCTCTTTGAGATACCAAGCCCTGGGCCTTTGGTGCTCCTTTCAATCAATGTCAGAGACAGGACCAAGGCCCAATCTCTGGGGCAAAGTCCTTCAGCCTTTCTTCTCTCCTCAGAGGGTGGCTGCTGGATGCTCCCCTTCTTTCTTTGGAGGCTGGATCCATCTTTTCTTCTTCAGGGGCTGGTGTCATCTCCTCCTCTTCAGGGTCTCCTGGCACTCCTTCCTCAGGGGTGCTGCTTCTCCAGGCATTCTTCTTCCTCTGCTTCTCCAGGGCACTCAGGCTCCCTCTGACCCTTGCTTATATCCACTTTCAGGGTGCCCCACCCACCAGTCTGATTGGACCATTTTTCAATTCTGTGGCTGATTGGTCCATTCCATAATACAGGAAGTGCATTTTACATAAAAGGGCTCGGCCACTTGTGGAGAGAGGTGGAGTCCCGGTAACAAAACACCAGTCAACTCATAGCTTGTACCTGATTGGTCCATTCCATGAATCCAGGCAGTACACTGTTATATAAAAGGTCTCTGAAGAGCAACTCCCACAACTAACTTGTGGTGGAGCAGCAGGGTGAGAGAAGACCACTGCTCCTGCCAACTGGGGTCCGGTAACAGGGACATTAAGAGCGCCAATTTAGCAGCAGCCTGGGATGAGGGTCTACCATGGAGAACAGGGTTAGAAAGACAAGTTGGGGGGGCCTCCCTGGTGGCACAATGGATTGGGTGCCACACTATGGGTCTTCCACAGTCACTACACCACGAGTTAGATCTCCAGCCAGGGAGGGACCCACATGGCACAGCAGACCTCTCCTGCCTCACCCCGTGCTCCCCTCAGCAGTGTACTCCAGTCCATCTGCCTGTTCTGCTCCCCACTCTGTCTCCAGTGAATCCTCTTACTCCAACCCCCCACACCTCTGACCTGTACCCCAGCTCTTGTATGCATAAATAAATAAAATCTTTTTTAAAAAAAAAAAGATAAGGTGGGATTCTATACAGTCATTTCCCATTATCCATGGTTTTACTTTCCATGATTTCAGTTAACTGCTGTCAACCTCATTCCAAAAATATCACATTCAAAAAGACATTTTGAGAGAGACCACATTTTTAACAGTATATTGCTATTATTTTTCTATTTATTATTGTCATTAATCTCTTACTGTGCCTAATTTATAAATTAAAATTTATAATTGGTTTGTATATATAGGAAAAAATGCAATATATAGAAAGGCTTCAGGCATCCACTGGAGATCTTGGAACATACCTTCTGCTTATAAGAGGGACTACTGTTCCATCAATGATGAGCCATCAGGTTTGTGAGCAATGTCTTTGAGGAAGATTACTGAAGACAAGGTAAAAGGTACATGAGATGGGAACAATCAAGGCAAACAAAAGAAAGATTCATTATTGCCAGAGATGAGTACCTGAGGTGATTCAGCAAAGCACAGGGGAAAAGGGGTTAAAAGGAAGGGGTGAATATAAATGGGAGGCATTAAAATCACTGAAAACAGAGAGCCTGGGCCTCCCTAGTGGCACAAGGGGTTAAGGCGCAGCACTATGAAGCTATCCACAGCCACTGCAGCACCAATTCAATCCCCAGCCAGGGAGCGACCCACATGGCCTTGCCTGCTGCTCCCCTCAGCAGTGTATTGCAGTCTGTCTGCCTATTCTGCTCTCTACCCTGTGTCTAGTAAATCCTCTCACCCCTATAACTGTCCTGCACCCCAGTTCTTGCATGCATAAACAAATCTTTAAAAAAAAAAAAAAGGAAAGAAAACAGAGAGCATATGTTATCATTCAAGAAAAAAATAGTAGATGCTATGAACTTAAATTGGTCCTGTTCTTAAGTAATTTACAAAAGAAGCAGTGAGATGAAGTTTTAGAGTGTTTCTTTTACAGACTTCTAGAATTAGTTAGCATTCAGAAATAAATCTTAAATCTTAGCATGTACATTGTTTTGTATATCTGGTTTTTACTAAAAATTCAATTATGATTCACAAATTGTTATTCTTTGAAAAGGATTGTCTGAGAGCAACAGCACATCCAGTTCTGTCTGCAGCTCACACATTATCATTCTACACAGTGAGGAGTTTATCTTACTGTTTTTTCCAGGCAGACTGAAAAATAACCAATGCAAATAAAATCTCACTTTGTCAAATGTTATTGACCCCACTTACTAGTTCGAGAAAACAAAGACAAATAAGGAATGGTCAGCTTATAATAGCAAGGATGAGACTCTTATTTCTTTAGTACACTATTTGTCACCCACAATTAACAGATATAAATCATTTTATTAAGTATATACCCCAGATTAAGATGCCTGGTTGTTTATTTCATAACAACTTCACAGTAAAACATACTTTCAGCTTTTTTGCAAGTTTTTCTTAAATTTATACTCAGTATAGAAAATAAAGAAGAAATGAGAACAATACTATCTGATCTGTCATGAACAATATGCATTCATCTTTACTACTTCATTATCTTCCTTCTGGTCTTTAGTGCTTTTTAAAGATGTTAAGATTCACATATATACAAATATATGTATACACACATATGTACATATATATGAATATGTCCAATTAATATGTCCACACATTGTTTTGGTGGCCTTGCGATTATTACTAATATTCTATAGTTGAAAACTAAGAGTTCACTCAAAATCCCTATTTCTCTAAGGAGACAATCGAAAATACTATGTGTGTTCATTTAGGTGTGTAACAGAGACTTCCAATTTCCAAACCAACATTTAAGAAAATTGGAAGACAGCCAGTGATGTCTCACAATAACAGAGACCTTTGAATGTACTGGTAAACAACCATTCCTGATCCTTCAAAGAACAGAGGTCACACAGTAAATCATAGTTCTCAGATATGGAGAGACAGAAATATATAGAAAAACACAGTTTACCAGGAGCAGAAGCCCACTTCTGGAACCAGTACTGGTAGGAATACATAAACTGTAACTGATGAATTGCTGGAGGATTGGAGTAGGCAAAACTCCAAAAGACTCCTAAGACCCTAGAGCCCCATATTTTCATGAGTTTTATGCTAGCAGCCTCACTAGTTTTTCAAGGTGAAGACTAGAAAAATTTCCCAGTGCTTCAAGCAGATGGAGAGAAAATAAATCATCTTGAAATACACACAGAACAGTCTGCCCTCCTTAACAAAAACCTGCCCTCAATGGAAACTTTACCAAAGTGTAACAAATGGGTTGTATCAGAGCCTAGCAAATCTAGGGGTAGGGAAATACCACCAACTACAGGCCCCTCTAGCCTTCCTGTCTTGCTTTTTGGAGGAGGGGTGCAGGGAGGGCACAAGAGAAAGCTGAGAAGCACTTGTGAAGGTCACAGACCAGGAGCACAACCTTGCTATAAAGCAAAGTCCTTCCCCACTCACCCACATTACCACCACAAAAATAAGGCTCCTGTATAATATCAGAGGGCTGCAGGTGAAAGAACTACCAGCCTGAGACTCTCTTTGAGAAGGAAGCATTACAGAAACCCAAAGACAAGAGAGACAAAAAGAAAATTAGCAGAGGAAAATTTAGCCTCTGACACTTAACAGTTACAGCAAGCAGTAAAAACAGATGAACTCCTCTCCAGACAAACATCAACCTCATGCTAAAAGTCCCATTAACCTCAATGTTCTAATATATCAAGTTCAGCTAGCAACAACAACAAAAAAATTACAACAGTAATTACAGTAATTACAACACTAACAGACAAAAAAAAAAAAAACAGTGTGAAGAGACAAAGTAAGCATCAGGATCAGACTCGGATATGTCAGAGATTTTAAAATTAATAAATAGGAATTTTAAAGTAACTATGATTAATATGCAAGGGCTCTACTAGCAAACATGTAATAATAGTAGAAAATATGGAATAATAAATAGGTGATGTAAGCTGAAAGATGGAAACCGTAAGACAGAAACAAAAGGAAACACTGTAAAAGAGATGTAGGATCTCTTTAATGGGTTTATCAGTATGGCCAATATCATGGGACACAACCAAGTTCAAAGATATGTCAATAGAAACCCCTAACCCTAAAAATCAGAGAGAAAAAAGAATGACGCGGACAACTACAAAAGATATACACACAATGGGAATATCGAATAAGAAAGTAGGAACAGAAGAATTATTTTAATATGGCTGAGGTATTTTTCAAAGTTAATGACAGAAACAAAATCCAAGTCCAGGAAGCTCAGAGAAAGCAGGATACATACCAAAAACCTATACCTAGGCACATCATATTCAGACTATAGAAAATCAAAGACAAAGTCTTGAAAGAAGTCAGAGAAAAAGAACACCTTACAGAGAAAAACACAATTTCAAAAACCAGCAAATAGAGAGAGAGAAAGAGTGGTGTAAAATATTTAAAATGTGTTGAAAGAAATGTAAAGAGAAAGTACTTGGGGGGAGCCCCAAGACCATCCTCAAGTTCCTTGATTCACTGGGATTAACAGAATTCAGAAAGGTGATTTTTTTTTTAATCACAGTAATCATATAAAGATTAAGATTAGCAAAGGAAAAAGGTTCCTAGGGCAGAGTCCAGGAGAAACTAGATAGAAACTTCACTGTCCTCACCCCGTAGAGTCGCACAGACAATGCGTAAGTGTCTTGGAAATGACGTGTGATAGCACGTGACATGTAAAGTGCTAGGGAAGCTCACCTGAGGGCTGGTATCTGGGGTGTTCAATGGAGCATCCACATGACTGACCTTAACTACCCAGTGCAATCTTCCCTTGGACCCCACCACCACAAGAGGCCAAACTGATACAGGGTGGTCCACGGTCCAAAGTGGACAAGAAAGTGTTCACCATAAATACGTTTTAATTGTTAGTTTATACTTTAAAAATATATGGTGTAGTTCATACTATACCTGGAGCAGGGTATCTTACCAGACAGGGTATTCCAAGGCTTATAGGTTATTCCCAGGATCTGACAAGGACGGGTCCTAAAGACCTTTGGAGTACATGGGGCTTGGACAACCCAAGCCTACTGAATTAGCCCTTGAGGAGACAGCTGTCTAGCTAAGAAGCAGCTCACCAGATGGCACTGGAATTGGGAGCAGAGCTGTTTTTCTGTGTGCCCCATTCCCACAGAGGCAGTGACTCCTCAGTAGAACATACACTAGAATTGTCCAGTAAAGCACAAAGGGTCCCCATATTCCTGTTCCCATCATCCTTGCCAAAGAACACATCAGTGGGAAGTGGACCGCAAAGAAGCTTCAAAGCACAGGTAAGCTGCTAGATAAAACATAGGCTCACTGATGTGGAGAGACAGAGTGATGTAGAGAAGGGAACTTTAGGCTCAGAGTGAGGATATCTGACGCAAACCAGGCCATTTTGTTACACAGACTTCAGTCTTCATCTGAGGAGGAACACAAAATTACACAACACAAAGAGGGCCATCCAAGGCAGGTTGACTGGGGAAGCTCTGTGCAGCCACTCACAGAACCCAAAGGAACCCTGGACTTGGTTTCATGCTCAGCTGTCACCATCCCCAAATTCCTCATAATTTTTAAATAAGGAGCCTCACATTTTGTTTTCCCCAGGATCCAAATAATCATGTAAAGTATCCTGTTGCCAGGTCTGGAGTCAGTCCACGGGTTCAAATTACTACTCTACCATGTTTTAGGAGTATGATTTAGTTAATGTTATCTGATCCTTTTAAACTTGTTTCCTTTTCTGTAAACTGAGGATAAGAACTGAGGTTATGGTGAAGATTAGAGATATTTGGAAAGAAACTGCACTGTAAGTAGCAACTATTTACATGAGTGGCAAATATTATTTCTTCTCAACAGTAATGAGAATATTATTAGTTACTCTCATTTTATAGAGTTTAAAGAGTATATCTATTCCTGTGTAAGAAGTTACCCAAAATTCAGTGGCTTAAAAATACTTTTATTATTTCAAGTTTGTGTGGGTATCAGCTGGGTTCCTGGCTCGGTCTCTCACTAGACTGTAGTCAAGGTAGCAATCAAGGCTGTATCATCTCAAGACTCAAGTGGGTAAAATATCTGCTTCTGAGCTTATCCACATGGCTATTAGCAAGACTCAGTTGCTATTGGATTGTTGGACAGAGGGCCTTAGTTCCTAGCTGGCTGCTAGCTGTAACACACCCTCCGATCCTTGTCAAGTGCACTTCTCCTTAGGGCAACTCCCAACATGGAAGCTTGCTTCCATCTAAATAGGCAAGAAAAGTCACAGAAAGGGAGATTAAGCAAGACAGAAATTAGTTTTTTTTAATCTAGTATCTAAAGTGACAGGTGATCATATTATAAGCAAATCACTAGGCCTGCCATGTTCAAATGGAGGGAATTACACAATGGCATTGTTAAAGACTGAACTGAATCAAATAAAATCAATAAGTTGAAGTCCTAACCCCCCAGAACTTTAGAATGTGATTGTATTAAGATGTAGAGCTTTTAAGAAGATATTAAAATTAGGGCTTCTCTGGTGGTCCAAGGAGTTAAGTCACAGTATTATGAAGCTATCTGCAGCCACTACAGCACGAATTCGATCCCTGGCCAGGGAGGTGACCCACAAGATGCAGCAGACACTTTCTATCTCACCCACTATTCCCCTCATCAGTGGATTTCAGTACATCTGCCTGTTCTGTTCCCCACTCTGTCTCTGTGAATCCGCTCAACCCCTGCATCTCTGGCCTATACTCCAGTTCTTGTATGCATAAATTAATATAAATCTTTAGGGGGGAAAAAGATTAAAAAAGGTATATGGGTTGAGTCCTAATTCAATATGACGGGTGTCCTCATAAGAGGAAGAGACACAGGAATACACAAATAGAGGACAAGCCATGTGAAGACACAGTGAGAAGACTCTCATCTACAAGGCAAACAGAAAGACTGCAGGAGAAGCCAAACCTTTTAACACCTTGATTTTCAACTGGTGGTCCCCAGAACTGTAAGAAAATACATTTCAATGTTTGAGTCACTCAGTCTGCAGTATTTTGTTATAGAAATCCTAGCAAACTAATATAGGCATGAATAACAGGAGGAAGGAATTACCGGAACCCTTTTAATGCCAATGCTAACCTCTTAATGAAGCTGTAGAAAAGCACATTGGCCTAGTTTATTATCAAGGTACTTTTATGCAGTAATCTTTTTGGCACTTCTACTTTTGCAGAAAAGTAGCCTGATGGCCAATAAGCAATCTTAAATAAATGTGTATTCAGGATATTGTAAGTTCTATGATTTATACAGGAACTTGCAAAGATGTCAATTACTGGAATTATCATACTTAAACTTTCAAATTTTAAATAATCTCAGAATACTGAAATTAAAAAGTCATATAGATTCACCTCCATGTGTCCTAATTTGTCATATTTTAAAAAGGTGTTTTATTTAAGAGTGGACCTATTTCATCTGCCATCATTTTTAGACTTATACATACATATCCCAGGCATTCTCTGATCTAATCAGAAAGCAAACCACAATAACATACTTTCTTCCAAATTTTTTAATATAAACTAAAAAAGAATGGATAAATGCTAAATTTCCTACTATTACAGTCTTTTGAGAGGAACCTTGCTCTTTAAGAAAAGAAAAACTAGTAATTCCATGGGTGTTTTTCAATGTAAAATAACTCATGGGAATTTTATTTAAAACCTTTCAAAATTTAAATAATCTAGCTACCCACCCACATCAAAACAGTTAATTACAGTCTCTTTTTTATTTAAAAGGAAGTATTTCAAAAAAAAAAAAAGGAGAAGAAAACTAAGATTAAGTCAAGTATACATGCCAATGCTACCTCTTAATGGCAACTGTGTCAATTTAAAAATAAAGTTATCCTGGATTCTTGTGGTGGTTCTAGGCATGAAGAGTTGCTGGTATTAGATTTACCTTCCTGTCATAAACTGGACAAAACAAGTAAAACAAGGGGCCTCCCTGGTGGTACAAGGGGTTAAGCACTGCACTATGAAGCCTCTGCAGCCACTGCAGCAGTTTGATCCCGGTCAGGGAGGGGACCCACATGGCACAGCAGACCACTCCTGTCTCACCTGCTGCTCCCCTCAGCAGTGTATTTCAGTCAGTCTGCCTGTTCTGTTCCCAGCTCTGTCTCTGGTGAATCCTCTCACTGTCCCCTGGCCCCCACCACCACCACCCCTGTATCCGAGTTCTTGTATGCATAAATAATTTTTTTTAAAAAAAAAGGTAAAATAACTATTTTCAAGGATTGAACAGCAATGAAAACAGAGCTATGATACTTGAAAAACGGGAAAAAATGTGAAGTGAACTTCACATTCACCCAGCTTGGGAACTCGAGTTCAAGCATAAAGTTGCATTCTGAGAGAACAAGAAACAGAGACTGGTGTTTGAGATTGCCATGGAAACAAGTATAGGAGGTCAGATGCGAAAGAAGTGAGAACTGCACAGAAGAGAATTTCAGATAAGTCAGATATTCTCAGAATCTCAAGGTCCAAAATCATATGAGCACAGGATGAGAATCCTAGGAGAGGCCGGTCAGATAATTACTTCTAGGAGACTGGAGAGCTGAGTAGAAATTTCAGAGGCTGCACCATGAAAGGGAGATAGTGAGTTCTAGCCCATGGTAGAACAGAGAGATATTAGTGAACTGCACATGCAGATGAGTCGTCAAAATGCAAATGACACAAGACTTCCACTATTCTTTCCACTAACTCCATATAAACTTTAGATCCACGTGGCATTTAAACAACTCATTTATAACAGAAAAAAATATAGAAGTGGTATAATCTTAGGTGTTTTTTTTTTAAAGATTTATTTTTATTTACACATACAAGAGCTGGGGGACAGGCCAGAGTCACAGGAGGTGAGAGGACCCACCAGAGACAGAGTGGGGAGCAGAACAGGCAGATCAACTGAAGTACACTGCTGAGGGGAGCAGCGGGCACAGCAGGAGAGGTCTGCCTGAACCATGTGGGTCCCCTCTCTGGCCGGCAGCAGGGATCCAACTCGTGCTGCAGTGGCTGCGGTTTGCTTCATAGTGTGTTGCTTAACCCACTGCGCCACCAGGGATGCCCTAATCTTAGGTGTTTTATTTCACTTCCTTCGATCTATTATTCGGAGGGGGCAAGTAGCAAAAGTACTAT
Organism: Galemys pyrenaicus; assembly: GCA_019455555.1. Lineage (NCBI taxonomy): Eukaryota > Metazoa > Chordata > Mammalia > Eulipotyphla > Talpidae > Galemys > Galemys pyrenaicus. The sequence goes on from JAGFMF010011726.1 coordinate 3,724,865, forward strand.
TAAAGTTATTCTGTTCTTAATGTACTATCACAGGGGAAGGAGTACTTCAAAGAGAGTAAAAACATACTATCATACAACTTTTAATCATAAACTTGTTGAACTAAGCATTTCAGTTTTTAGTTCTAATGGTATGCACCTATAGCTCTTTTAAGTTTAGTTCAGCTAAATAATAATAGCTTTCCATTATCTATCAGAAGACATCTACTCTTTCTTCTGACATTCTAAACACCCACTACTCACTCCCATCTAACTTATCACATCTCTAGTTAATGACCCCCGCTAGCTCCACATACATTAGTTCTCACATCAAAGCATTACCTGCTTCGTGGATGAATCTCTCATTAAAATATTCAACCAGGCTTAGTGATCTCTGAAAATGGTTCACTACTTACTTAACCCAGAAAACCCTACAAAGTCATGAAAATCAAGAGGGTTAAATTTTCATGTTCATATTCAGTAGACTTGTGAAACTACTCAGGCTATCAAGGGTATGTATATCTGAAAAACCACCAAGTGTCTGAGGATGTCACTGCGTGGAAGCAGTGTGCCATTCAGTCATTACTGTGGTGGCACTGGTAGGTGTGCCCAGGCCAAACAGTGGGGTTGGGTGCAGGGTCAGTGGCCCAAAAAAGTGAATTTTTACTGCACATGCTTAAAAATGCAGAGTAACGCCAAACTTAAGAGTTGAGATGTACATCAGGTCATTGAGCATATTCGGGTGAACAAAACCCCTAAGATGCATCAAAGAACTTTCAGAGCTCATGGTCAGTTGAATTAACCTGTACTTGAGCTCTTCCTGTGACATCCAGATAATCCTCACACACACACACACACACACACACACACACACTCTGGCCTGTACCCCAGCTCTTATGTGCATAAATAAATAAATCTTTAAGGGGCTTTCCTGGTGGCACAGTGGGTTAAACACACTATGAAGCAAACCGCAGCCACTGCAGCACGAGTTGGATCCCTGCTGCCGGCCAGAGAGGGGACCCACATGGCGCAGCAGACCTCTCCTGCCTCGCCTGCTGCTCCCCTCAGCATTTTGTTTCAGTCAGTCTGCCTGTTCTGTTCCCAGCTCTGTCTCTGGTGGGTCCTCTCACCTCCTGTGACTCTGGCCTGTCCCCCAGCTCTTGTATGCATAAATAAATAAATCTTTTTTAAAAATAATAAATAAATCGTTAAAAACAAAAACAAAAACACTTCTCAGATCCTTGGCCCTATGCTGGATGAGCACAGGATGAGGCTCTAGGAGGTCTTGAAGAAAATAATTGCTGAGAGACTAGAGAGCTGCTGAGCTGAGAGGTGCTGAGCTGCACCAAAGTGGAATTTCGGTAAGCAACTAACATCCGAGCCTGTTTCATCTACAAAATGGAGATTTTGTACTACTTCACAGGGTTTTGTCACGGTAACCAAATGAGTCAAGTGCCAAGTCATTCTATTCCCACAATACCTTCTCCCAAGCATCTCTTGATATCAAGTTTTTGGTGAGGACTGTATTACCAATTATAACTAACAGGAAAAAAAACCCTGATCTGTTAAAATGACTGATAAAGAGTTTTCAGTTCACAAAGCATTTTACTCTTAATATATACAATCCTATAATTCATTCACCCATTTTTACTGAGACTTTACAACATGCCAGGACCTGTGTGAACATCTAAAATTCAGACTGTCCTGTAGTTTATGTAGTTTATATTTTAGAGGTAGATTTACATACATATATAAAAGCAGGTAAGTAAAAGCTCTTTGAAAATGAGGTTAAGAGGGAAAATGATGGGGAGTCAAGACAGGTGTTGGGTGTGGTCTTTTACATAAGGATGAGAGAAGCCTTTTCTATCAAGATGAGGTTTGGGCTGGTCAGGGATTACAATAAAAAGAGGAAGTGAAACAGATCAATTTCAGGGAAAAGTTCCAGCAAAGAGGGCAGCTAACTCAGTCTTTAAGGTGAGAACATGCCTGGCCTTTTTGAAGAGGTCAAAACAGCAAGAGAGCAAGTAAACATGGAGGAAGAGTACTAGATAATGGAAAGGTCACAGGCAGGCAGGGCTAATTTACAGTCCTATAAGTCATGGAAAGACTCAGGATTTTATTCCCAGTTAGATAGGAAATCACTTCAAGGAATGATGTGATCTTAACTTTAAAAAGATCACTCTGGATATTGAGTGGAAAATAGACTTTATTGTACCAGGGGAAGCAGGAGGGGTACAGTTAAGTCTAGGGCAACAGTTGTCAAACCTGAGTTCATCACTCACTTGGAGGGCTTGTAAGACAAGTAGTGATCACAGTAAAAGCTATACACAAATGCTTGTAAATTTCATTAGAACAGTGAAAAACTGGAAACAGACATCCTTCATGTATATCCATACATTGAAGACTACTCAGCAATGAAAAGGAGTAAGCTGATACAAGCAACCTGGATGAAAGAATAGGTTAAAAATTCAACCCCATAAGGTTACTTACTATATGATCCCACTTTGGGTAATGTAAAAGAAATGGAAAACAGATTACTAGTCACCAGGAATTAGAGCCTGGGGTGGAGTATGAGGGAAGGATTGGCTGTAGACATGAGGGAGCCTTGTGGTAATAGAAATGTTTTAACTGTAGCAATGTCAATACCCTGTCCAATACTGTACTATTGTTTTACAAGATGTTACCAGTAGGGGAAAGTAGGTAAAGGATAAGGAATTTTTCTGTATCATTTCCTTCACTGAATGCAACTCTTAAATTATCTCAAAATAGTAAGTTTAACTTAAAATAATGGTTTACATAATTAAGACACATACTGCAAGCATCTTACCCTGTTTTGAGTTAAGAAAAACCTGAAAATATATACTTCTAATAAGTTTCTTGATGCTAATCTGGGGTTAGTAATAGTTTAGGAAGTAACACTTTGGGGTAGTATTATTTCTATTTTGTGTTAGAAACTTTAGTCTCAAGAATACGTGACTTCTCCAAGGGTACTAAGAACTACGCAGCAGAGCAGGAAGTCAGATCCTGTCAGCCTGGGGGTTTTGTCTAGGCACATCAAGATAAGATAATAAACTTAATTACAAGAACTCTGTAGTATCTAGCCTGTTAGATTGCATTAACCTAAAAGCTCAATAAAATGTAGCTTAGTTACAAACATTTCACAAAGACATATACACATTAAAGGGTGTACAAGTCTCAGTTCCTTTTCTGTTCATTTCCTCAAATATGAAATTAGGGGTGTTATGCCTCCTTCTTAATTTTGGAACTCCTTACTTGAAAATCTGAGTTTTTATAGATAGCTACAAGTTGACCCTTAAAAGAACACAAAACCATTTGTGCTGACTATTCAAAGGGACACCTGTATAGCTTTATTTCCGCAAACCCGCAGTGAGAAAGGGAAAAATGTGCACCAAAATACTAACTAAACAAAAATTCATTGATAAAACTAAAATTAACAAAGGATGGGAGGAGGGGGGTAAAAGGGGAGACTCACATTCAAAACTGCTGTTTTTAGCAAAATCTCATGTGCCTAAATTCATGCAGATATCAAAGCAACTAAAGTGTTTACCAAATAGTTTTCCGGAAAGTTTCTCACTTTAGAATCTCCTTATACAATAAGCCTCCCTAGCAGTCTTCAACATCTCCATGGCAAAAGTAACAAAACTTGAGGAAATGGGTTTAAAGAGCTAGGAAGGCTTTACATTAAAACAAGAACTTTCTGGTAATGATAGCTAGTCACCTGAGTACACTCATGATCCTTCTCTATCCACTTAAATGCTAGATGCTTGAAACACTCAACCTAATGGGTTCCTCCCACACTGTGTCGGATCTTGTTACAGGCGTACTTTCCTACATTAATTACAATTCCCGAAACTAAGTAAAGAGAGCTACTTTGTTAGAGAAACTAAGTAAAGAGAGCTACTTTGTTAGAATTACGGGAAAAGCTAAATTTAAAAAATTGGCTTCAAATACAGGTAAAGACCCCTGGAAACTGGGACCCGAAGGTGAAAACTAATTCCCATTAAGTGTATTTTATTCTATCAGAAAACAGACATGCAACTCTTCTGTGTAACTCTCCATGGGTTCTTGCCCAGTCAGCTCTAGTTTCCAAACACCAGTAAGGGAAATCTAAGACTCATATTTAAATCACAAATAAATCAGACATTCAACTCCCACTGCCACTCCCATCTCCTACTGACAGAGCCATAAAACCTCAATCTCTTTCAGTCAGAATTTCACTCCAGTGCAGTGTAGGAAGTGCACAAGCCAAGAGTAGTCTCTACTTTTACCACCGCAGAACATCCCAGAGGAAGTTATTAATTCACTACAGGGACACTGGTATCTATTTGTTAAGCACAAAGTCAGGAATAAACTTGGAAATTTCATATTTAGACAGCCTCTGTCTGGGTACAGATAAAGATTTTGACTTGAAAATGCACTGAAAGGCTTGATTTTATCTAATAGCACTATTATGTTCAATACAAAAAGGACTCAAGGCATAACATTGTTAAAAACATTTATTCTGATATAGTCTATCATAAATAAATCCACAGAAGTTCCACTCTGCTACAGATGCATCTGTGAAGTTAAGAGCCCTGTGTCATCCAACTGGTGAATGTACGAAGGATGTCCCATCTCTTATCCATCCAGAGCGTACATCTTCCATGTTGATCCTGTTCGTTGACTGCTTCCAAATCCAGATGATCAAATAGTCCTTTATCCCCAAAGTAGGCTAAAATGTTTGTGAAGAGGAAATATCAATTAACCCCCAAAATAAAAATTTCCAAAACATAACTTAAGAATTAGAAGACTTTATACATTTATACTTGTTTATTCATCTATCAAATTCAAAGTTACAAGGATCAATCTCATTGAGAAAGAAAAAACAAAACATACAGAATCACATTCATATACAATTTTGTTACTTTTGTGTCTGTTATGGAAATTTTAAGTTGATATATGTGACTAATCCAAAGATAAAAAATGATTTTATTAACATGAAAAGATTGCCCAGTCAGCTCTAATTTCATTTCTAGTTTGGTATCCATTATTACATACAACATTAGTAATAATAAAAATAACATCCACTGAATGCTTTCTGCAGTCAGACGCTAATTCCCAACTTTAAAGATGTAGAAAATGAGGCTTTGAGTGGTTATGTACTTTAAGTGGCAGGGGAATACAATCCTCTTAACCATTCATCCACACACATTCCAGGAGCAATTATCCTTCCTTTCCACCTCAATTAATTCTTCCCCTAAACATTACTGTCACTAACTAGTCCAAACTCCTAAATCATGTAGACAGTATCCAGTAAAGAGAAAAGAGGTATTTTATTTCTAAGTCCTGTTGATTATAAATGTGATTTTTAGTAGTATATCAACTTAACTAAAGCTCCATTCCAAAATGACTATTTGAACACCTGTAAAGTTGATTTGTTGAAAGTATTTTTCCTTTGCCTGGAGGGAAATAAAACCAACATGCACCTATTTCTAGTTTTCAAGTGCATACTCAAAATGCCCATTAAACCCCAAGTATTTTTGCATACAATTAAGATATGAAAATAAATTACTCATTTTTTAATGTCTCCTCCTCAAGTATATATCAAAATAAACAGATGTAACAAGCATCCATAATAAAGAGATGTAACAAGCATCCAAAATAAAGATTATCATCCTTGCTCATTTACAGATAATGGGAATTATGACGCTCTGCATTAAGAGTTCTTGTATTTTGCCTAAAATAATGTTTTACTAAGATATCACCTCATATTAATAAAATTACTGCATTTCGACTAAGGCATTCATATCAATCAACATTTGCTGGTCATATACCATGTAAGATCCTGACAGAAAAAGAACACTAAGACAAATGTGGTCCTAATCCCAAAGAACCCAACAACTTAGTAACGTAAGGGAAGGATATCATGAGGAACAGTATTTACGTAAAGAATTACATAAATAAATATCTACATAAAAAACAAACTTTACATAAATAATAAATATTATAAGAAATTTACATTAATAATAAAAAAAAAAAACCTCAGCAGACATAATCCTGTTCCTTTCAGAGTACAGAAAAGCAGCTCATGAAGACCTCTCTAGTCAGTCTCTCCAGTGCAAGCAGAAAAATTAGGAAGTTCTCTAACTGGATAACCCTCTTCAGACACTCAGTTCTTTTCTAAAAGTCAAATACCCTGGAAGGAAACCAAAAGATGATCAAGCCTAATAACAGAAAAGATGACTAAGGCAGCATCTGAAAGGAAAATAGCAGAAGAAGGCAATAAGAAAAGAAAACGTAGGGTGGGGCTGCTCCATCTAGTTTGCAATTTTAAAGGATTGACTTCTGGAAGCCAAAATAAAGTATAACAGAAGGGTAGTTTATCCACAGCTCTGGGTCCCAGATCACCCAGGATACAAAAAATGCTATTTCCAGAATGCAAGTTCAGTCTAAAAATAGTACAAAATGCAGCGCTGTATCAATTCCTGTCCAAAGAATCACCAAGAGGTTAAGGCCATGTAATTTAATTCAGCACTTGCTGGCACTTAAAATACCTCAAGAATTACAGGGCAAAATACAATATAAACAAACAGTAATAGTAAGACAAGACAGAGAATGACAAATACAAAATACCATAGAAACACAGAAAATAGGAGTGATTTCAACTAGCAGTGGGAAAATATTTAAGGAAAAATTGACATTTGAGTTTAGGCTTTCGTAGACTAAGGCTTTCATTAAAAGAAAACGAGGGAAAGGTGCATTCCGGATGAAGGAGCACAAACACACAAAAGTATGATGAAATATACTTTTTATTATTGGACTAACATGCAAGTATTATGTAGTCAGAGCACAGTTCTCATAGGAGAAATGAGGTAAAAGAGATGACACAAAAGATTAAAAATAATAAGAGTTTATTGCTCATATATTACTTGACAAATAGTGCTAACATACAATATTCTTATTCAATCAGCATGGCAACCTTATGAAGTAGATGTTATTATGCCCAGTGTATAAAAGAGGGAATTTCATCTTAGAAAGGTCTAATGGCTTCTTGGGAAAAGGTATGTGATGCTAATTTCCTCTGCTTGAAAATATTCACATAGCTTCACCAGGTAGTTCCAACTGTTTCCCAAAGGAAAGAACTGCTCTAAGGCCATTCAGCTAATAAGTGAATTGTTCTAAGGTCACCCACCTAGTATGCAGCAGAGACACTACCAATTGTGGCCACAATTTTTTGTTAGGAAACTAACAGTTCAAAGAGTAAGGACAAGGAAAACAAGGAACTTAGTGGAAATCTCTGGACGTTTTACGCCATATGATAAAAGGTTAAAGAGAGAGAAGGCACTGAAAAAAGGAAGTAATTAAGACCATTTACCGAGCAAGTTTATCAGGGAAGAGAGAATAGCTGCACAAATGGAAAAAGATCGGGGCACATGTAGTGGTAACCTTTAAGAAAAATCCCTTCCTTTGAGAGAGGAGAGGCCAGCAGAGCAGACAAGTGGAGAGAATTCAGATCAGATGGCACTAGGCTAAGAGCTGAGATTATCTGGGGAAGGCCACCAGATGCAGTAGAAACCATATGGGTTCTACAGTCAGATAAACTCCACTACCTATCAACTATGTGACCAAATATTCTTAAGGAATGAAGTGAGAATGACAAGATACTGTATACAAGGCACCCAAAACAGACTGACAGATTGTAGATAACTTAAGAAAAGTCCATTAGGGCAGTCCAGAAGAGAAGTGAGAGAGGCAATGCTATCCCATAGCATTTGTGCAGGGGTCCTGATAATCGCAGTGCCACAAGTATCAGTCCTTCCTATAAAGGAAAACTAACTGCCTGGGGCCCTCCCCTGGTGGCACAGTGGGTTAAGCAATGCACCACAAAGCAAAGCGCAGCCACTGCAGCACAAGTTTGATCCCTGCCGCCAGCCGGAGAGGTGACCCCCCACAGCAAAGCGACCTCTCCTGCCTTGCCCGGTGCTCCCCTCAGTAGTATATTTCAGTCAATCTGCCTGTTCTGTTCCCCACTCTGTCTCTGGTGGATCCTCTCAACCCCCGCACTTCTGGCCTGTACCCCAGTTCTTATATGAATAAAAAAATAAATCTTTAAAAAAAAATAAAAATAAATTTAAAAAAAAGGAAAACTGCCTGTTCCACATCTACATGTATCTATAAACACACTTATAGTTTTCACAAGTACAAACATATATACATGTATACATGTAAGATATGAATACATCATTTATGTATACATAATTTATGAATACATAAATTGTATGTATATTAAGCTGGCACTTAATCACCACAGGCAAAGTTGTTTCTGAGAAAGGAATTTAACAATTCCTATGGCATTTTCAGAGCAATATATATTCCTACACTTTGACTTATTAATCTCATGATTATCCTAAGAAATTGATCATAAAGAAATAAAACCAATAAAATTTCTGTGCACAGAATGTTAATTATATTGAGATAAAATACTGAAAACCTAAATTGTCAATTGGAAACATGTGGAATATCAACTTTAATTTTAAGTGAAGAAAACAAAATCCTATGTACCCTTGTTATAATTACATAAAAGGTTGTATCTATAAGAATAGGACAGGAATATAGAACGTTAGAAAAAGTAGTGAGATAAATTTCTCTTTTAAAATATGCTGCTCTGTGGAAATAATATGATGCAATAAATAAAGACTATCAGGGGAAGAAAAACTAATTACCTGATAACAAAAATCTGTAAACTGTTGCAGTTTTCCAAAAGCCCAAAACTATATTGACTGGTAAAGCCCCACTACAATGCACTAGCAAATTTGCTTTCCAATGATTCAGTACTAATATATGAACATTTGCCCTCAATGTTTACATGTAAGAGCAGTACCTCAAAACAGTTGGTTCAGGCATTCCAGGATCTGCACCCCTCTTAAATCCTGAAAGGGAGAGTGAGGGAGAAAAAGAAAAATAATTAAAACCATAACAGACAAAAAAGTAACAACCAAGAATTTATTCTTTTTAAGGGGAGGAGGAAGAGGGGGAAAAGATCGATGATAAGACTTAAAAGAGCAACGAATCAGAGAGATTTTTAAAAAAGCAAGAACAGGCTAAAACAAAACCCTACACACAATGCAAAAAGAAGGTGGCACAAAAAAGGAGACAAATCAAAGTCTTTCTACCCTTATTAGCTAAGGAAAGCCAGTCCCAAAGCTCGATTAGCCAACTGCTCCCTCCTTTAAGTTCAATTGGGGACCCAGGATAAAGAGTTAGATGGGGGGGTGGGGGGAGGAAGGGGGCAACAACACAGCTATGGTAATTATTGGTCCTAATCCAATAATCTAAACATACAAAGTCACTACTCTCCCAGAAGAGTTACATTTCATTTTGTTTGATTCATTAAGAATAAGAGAGGAAAAAGGTTTTATACGTTCTGTATACTTTAGCATTCCCAAGTTATAATGCGCTTGCAGCTCACAGGGAAGTAGAAGCCACAATTGCCTGGAGAAAGTCTGGCATAATTAAAGGCTCTGAGACCGAGTAAATAAACTTTCTCATAAGACTATTCATGAAGCCTTCAAACAAGACTCAGCGCCTTGTTAGAACCGAAAGATTCTGGGCTTAAGAAATGGCAAACATGTTCCAACTAACAAGGCTGGAGCTCTTTCTCTTTCACTATATTGCCTGAGTATGGCAATTAAAAAGTTAAAAATTAAAAAGTTAAAGACACCTAAAATTAGAAACAGAATAAAGTACAAATGCATAGGTACTCGGTGAAAATATTTGCCAGAACACTTACAAATCTTTGCATTACAGCTTAATAGTATGGATCTAAAAGATCCACTGCTTGTTTCCCCCACTTGACAGCTGTGGCCCTCAGCAAGGAACAAAACTTCACCACTCAGTTTCCTCACCTGTAAAGTGGGACCTATAACAAGTCATCCAAATCCTTCACTGTACAGGTGAGAAAGCAAGTGGCATCCAACAACTACGATCATAATAATGTTTCAAGGCAGGGGCATCAGCCACAATGTCTTCACGGCCTCTACTTAAGGTAGAACAAGTTATTTAACTGGAGAAGTGAGGGGGGGGGGGGGAGCCTGAAAACCCACCTAGGGCCAAAGACTCATTAAGTCGCTTACACAGAGATGAAGTCATTTAACTCACAACAATCCAAAATGTAAATGAATCATCTCCATTTTACAGTCGTAAAAAAGAAATGGAGGGAATTGCATGACTCGTTCAAGACTATTAAAATAGTAAGGGCCAGAACGGGAACTCAAACTGAGGTTAGAGCGACCCTACTAGACCGAACTACCTGAAAGGATTTGCACAGCGTGGTTCCCTTTCCTCCACTCCCTGAAAGCCAAAAATGGAGTCGCAGCCTCCGTCCCACCCCCTTCCCCAGTCATCTCCCAGTTTCTTCTCCCACTGACCCAAGTAAATCACGAGAGGAATAAAGCCCCAGCGGATGGCAAACTGGCCGCCCTTGAAAAGCTGCTGCAGTCTCTGCTTGGCTTCTTTGCTCAACTTCACCATGGTGACGGCCGGGACAGCACAGCGAGAAGAAGCGACTGCCACAACCCGAGTCAGGAATCCGAAAGGCTGACGCGGTGCGCACGCGCCACACACCTCCTTTACGGCAGGAGTCGTGCGCGTCGCCAGCAGAGGTCGTAATTCATCGCCCTTCGCCAGCCTCCCCTGTCCCCACTCTGCCAGCAGACGGCGCATGCGTGCTTGCTTGGCCTCGCTCACAGGCTTCAGTTCACTTTCCCAGTCACATGTTATCGTTGATTGTGGTATAATAGAGGCACTACCTTTAGGGTCCTTTATCCCAGAACGCCCTCACGCTTCCCACAGTGTACCTGGACGGCCAAAGAGGGGACATTAAGTGCAAAAGTATTGGGTTTTAGTCCTGATTCTTATTCTAATTTACCGTGAGAATTTTGAACAAGTCGTTTAACTTCTCTCAATATCAGTTTGTTTCTTCAAGCCGAAGGGTGACCTGCAAGGAAGGTTGCAAACTCATGCTCAATAGATCCCACATTTATGTTTCTTTTGACTCCCATAATATTATTTTACCAATTCTTGTAGAGACACACAGAGAATAAAATGATTGTGCCCAGCACATGCTAAATGAGTGGCACCAACAAAGGAAAATAAATTAGAAGAAAGAACTAGTCTTGTGAACCAAGTTAATTAAGAAAAACTTTATGGAGACCAAGGGAACTAGCTGACTTTAATGAGTGTGTTCAGGTCCAGAAACTCAACTTTCTATCTATTAGGGGAAAAATTGGCCCCTCCAGTTTTTCTTCCAAACTTGTATCCTGCTCCAAAACTTCAATATTAAGTCATTACAGATCTATTTAAAGCACAGACAAGAGAGTCTTCTCCTATTACAATAATGATCAACATATTTGTTAGTCTGTGCATAGAAAGAAATACACTCAAAACTCTTAGTAGTAATCATCTAAGGGGACTTCACTGTCCATGTATATATCTTTGTAATGTGTTATTTTTCATAATGAGAAAATATGAATTTTTTCATCAGAAAAATAATACAAAAGTATTCATCAGAAAAAGAATATAAAACAATGTTTTGTATTGCTTTTAGGATAAAAGATTATCGATCCACTGCATAACCTATCTGATTTATGAAGGCACCATATTTTTCTTTCATCTATGCTGTTACCTCTGCCAGCAATACCTTCCCATACCCCTTTCCTTTTAAGATACAGTCAAGCGTCTCCAAAATGTAATCTCCCTTCACCTGCTCCTGCCCATGTCCAGGGAAAAGCAACACTTTCTCTGTGGAACCCCCACTCGCAAGTTGATCTGTCTTTATCCTCTTAACAATTTCTCCAAGTGGCTACAGACAGAAGGCTATGTCATTATTCTTACATCACCAATGAATGGCATTGGTGAATGAATTTGATCAGGAGCTAGTAGCTTTTGTTAATCATACTACTTGATTATCCGCAAAACAAGTATCTAAAATGTTTATTTGTATATTTATAATTAGAGATATCCTTGGCAAAAGTACTTGGCAAGAGTACATCCTTGGCAATAATCCTTCCTGGTGGGTAAGAACACTGATAACCAAGAAAAAATGATAACTAACACATTCTGGGTGCTTAGTGTATGCATAAGCTGTACTAAGTGCTCAAATTCCCTAATTCATTGAATCCTCATAACCCTTGACGTGGTCTATAGTACCATTCTCATTTTAGAGACAAAGGAAACAGAGGCACAGGAAATAAAGTAAATTTGCCTATAGTCATAGTTGGTAAATGGTAAAAGTAGGATCTAAATAAACCCAGGATAAATAAATTTAAAATTAGGTGCTATTAGGGGCTCTTCTCGGTGGCGCAGTGAGTTAAGCAATGCACTATGAAGCAAACTGTAGTCACTGCAGCACGAGTTCGATCCCTGCCACTGGCCAGGGAGGGGATCCACATGGCGTAGCAGACCTCTCCTTCCTTGCCCACTGCTCCCCTCAGCAGTGTGTTTCTGTCAATCTGCCTGTTCTACATCCTGCTCTGGTGGATTCTCTCACCACCCCCACACCTCTGGCCTGTACCCTAGTTTTTGTATGCATAAATAAATAAATCTTTAAAAAAAATTAGGCACTCTAAACTAAACCCTTAAAAACCAACCACAGCACCAGAAGAGATTAAAAGAATAATCAGGCAATACTATGAACAGCTATATACTAACAAGTTCAACAATTTAGAAGAGATGGAAAAGTTTCTGGAAAAATATAACCATCCAAAACTAAATAAAGAAGAAACAGAACTCCTAAATAGGCGAATAACAAGCAGTGAGATTGAAGTAGTAATCAAAGCACTCCCCAAAAACAAAAGTCCAGGACCAGATGGCTTCACAAATGAATTCTACCAAACATTCAAAAACAAACTAGTACCTATCCTACACAAATGCTTTCAAAAAATTGAGGAAGAAGGAATACTACCAAATACATTCTATGAAGTCAACATTATACTAACACCAAAATGAAATAAGACAACACAAAGAAAGAGAACTATAGGCCAATCTCTCTAATGAACACCAATGCAAAAATCCTAGCCAACAGAATCCAATAATGCATCAAAGGGATAATACACACGACCAAGTGGGATTTATCCCAGAGGCACAAGGATGGTTCAATATCTGAAAATCAATCAATGTAATCCAACACATCAACAAAAGGAAGGATAAAAACCACATGATCATATCTANTGATGCAGAGAAGGCATTTGACAAAGTTCAACATCCATTCATGATGAAGACTCTTGAAACCCTTGGGATAGAAGGACCATATCTCAACATGATAAAAGCTATATAAGACAAACCCACAGCCAATATTATCCTCAATGGTGAAAATTTAAAGCATTCCCTTTAAGATCAGGAACAAGACAAGGATGCCCACTCTCTCCCCTACTATTCAATATAATACTGGAAGTCCTAGCCAGAGCAATAAGACAGGAAAAAGACATACAAGGCATCCAAATAGGGAAAGAAGAAGTAAAACTATAACTATTTGCAAATGATATGATAATATACTTGGAAAACCCTAAAAGCTCTACAGAAAATCTAATTAAAACAATCAACCAGTTTAGTAAAGTAGCAGGTTACAAGATCAACACACAAAAGTCAGTAGCTTTCCTATATACAAACAACCAATCTGAAGAAGAAATCAAGAAAAATATTCCTTTCACAATTGAGGCCAAAAAAAATCAAATACTTGGGAATAAACCTAACAAAAGAAGCAAAAGACCTATATAGAGAAAATCATAAAACACTATTAAAAGAAATAGGAGAAGATATGAAGAAATGGAAAGATAATCCCTGCTCATGGATAGGAAGAATCAACATTTTCAAAATGGCCACCTTCCAAAAGCAATTTACAGATTCAATGCTATTCCAATAAAAATATCAATGACATTCTTCAAAGAAATTGAACAAATATTGATGAAATTCATATGGAGACACAGTAAACCTCAATTAGCCAAAACTCTCCTGGCTAAAAAGAAGGGGATTGGAGGTATCACACTCCCAGACTTCAAACTTTGCTACAAAGCAATAGTAATTAAAACAGCTTGGTACTGGAACAAAGACAGACACATAGACCAATGGAGCCATATAGAAATCCCAGAAGTAAAACCACACATATATGGATACCTAATCTTTGACAAAGGAGGAAAGAATATGCAATGGAACAAGGACAGCTTATTCAATAAATGGTGCTGGAAAAACTGCCAGCACATGCAGGAAAATGGAACTAGATCACTACCTTACATCAAGCACAAAAATCAGCTCAAAATGGATAAAAGATTTGAATGTAAGACCTGAAACCATAAAATATATAGAAGAAAACATAGGTAAAATGCTACAAGACATACATCTCAGTAACGCCTTTGATGAAGCATCCCCCAAAGCAATAAAAATGAAAGATAAACAGATGGGACTATATCAAGTTAAAAAGCTTCTGTACAGCAAAAGAAACATTAACCAAAACTAAAAGACTCCCCACTTATTGGGAAAAAATCTTTGCACCCTATACAAACTGACAAGGGACTGATCACAAAGATATACAAAGAACTCATAAGATTCAAGAAAAACAAAGCAAATGACCCCATCAAAAAATGAGCAGAAGAACTTAAAAGACACTTCACCAAAGAGGACAAACAAATTTTTCATATGGCCAACAGGCATATGAAAAAATGCTCAACATCTCTCATAATCAGGGAAATGCAAATTAAAACCACAATGAGGTACCACCTTACACAGGTAAAAATGGCACACATCCAAAAAACCAACAATAAATGTTGGCGAGGATGTGGAGAAAAAGGAACTCTACTACACCGCTGGTGGGAATGCAAGTTAATCCAACCTCTATGTAAGGCCATATGGAAGTTCCTCGATCTACTAGAGATGGAACTACCATATGATCCGGCAATCCCACTTCTAGGGATCTACTCAAAGGACACAAAAACACCAATCCAAAAGAGTACCTGTACCCCCATGTTTATTGCAGCACTATTTATAATTGACACTATTTATAATTGGTAAGACCTGGAAACAACTCAAATGCCCAAAAGTAGAGGACTGGATCAAGAAGATGTGGTACATAGACACAATGGAATACTATTCAACATCAAAAATGATAAACTAGAGACATTTATAGAAACATGGATGGAGCTAGAAGGAATTATACTCAGTGAAACAAGTCAGAAGGCAAGAGCAAAACACTGGATGGCTTCACTTTTAGGAGGAATGTGAAAGAACAATAACTACAACAAAAAAGATAAAAAAAAAAAACAACAAGAGAAAGCTCAAGGAAATGGGCAATTACAACCAAAAACAAACAAAAACTCAACAAGATCAAAAGGTCAAAAATAAATCAAAGGGATCATTCAGGGGGAGAGGGATAGAGACAGGGATGAGGGCAGAAAGAGCACAAGGGACTGAGGTGATGGCGCACAGGTGAAATGGCAGTGGGAACTCCCTGGGAACTACAAATGATGTCAAAAACAATTAAATAAATCTAATAAAACACACACACACACACCACAGCGGCCTCCCTCCTGGCGCAAGGCGTTAAGTCTCAGCACTAAGAACCTGTCTGCAGCCTCTGCCGCAGAGTTCAATCCCCCACCAGGGAACTAACCCACATGGCACAGCAGACCTCTCTTGTCTCATCTGTTGCCCCCTCAGTAATGTATTTCAGTAGATCTGCCTGTTCTGCTCCCCACTCTGTCTCTGGTGAATCTTAACCCCACATCTCTGGCCTATACCACAGCTCTGGTATGCATAAATAAATACCTTTAAAAAAAAAAACCACAACATTGGACTGCCTTACAGGAAAGAAGTAAACATAGGATTTGAATAATGATTACTGACTACATACAACTCTGAGTTATAATTATCAAATGTGGTGAAACATAAAAAGATGAAAGGCAGTCCTCCACTTAAAGATTTTAAGGTCTCAGAGAGGAAAGCAAGTTTGTTAATAAGTTATTTGTCCATATGGCTAATCTTTGAGAAAAACAAACAAGATTGAACACACAGCCGCAGGGAAAAAAGCTCTGTGTTTGAATTCTAGCTCTATCACTTAGCTGTGTGATTGAGGCCAAGTTGTTTAACCCCTGTGAGTCTCTTTTCTCATCTATAAAAGGAGACAACAATAGTGCCCACCTCAATCAGTTATAAAGATGAAGAGGTAATATACATGAAGTACAGTGCCTAGCCAAGTGAAGACATAATCAAAGGTCAACTGTTACTTCTTTATTCTTACTGGTCTCCATTACAAAGATCGACTTTTTCAGAAGTTGTTCTCTCTAACACTTCCGATCACAAACCGCTGCATCTACTCACACACAGCCATTGCATGTGCAATATCCAAGAGTGTGAACTCCTGGAGAAGTATATTTTATACTTTGTATATATTAAATCTTAATATAATGCTATTTAATGGAGAAAATCTAACAAATATCTTTTGCTCTGAAGAAAAGTCATGTAGAGCTGAAATTAGACATGCCAAGATTTTAATCCAACTCTGCTATTTACTCAAAATGAGAACCTTAAGAACCAGCTGATTGCATATCAGAAAAGCTAATTAATTTTACCATGATTACCAGAAAAACAAGCCCTAAATGCAACCAAATATATGAGCCAAAATGAAAAAAGAGAGCACAAGAGACTGTGGTATGGTTCTCAGGTGATACGGTGGTGGGAGATTTATGAGGACTACACCTGGGGGGAGAAATCAAATATTGTACAAAAATAAAAAACAATGTAAAAAAATAAAAAAGTTCAATAAAAAAATGAAAATTTTACCATGCATTTTGTTTTCCAGAAATGTTATCAATATTCAAATACCATGTGCTTTCTAGAATTTTACCTATCACTTTGTCCTTTTTTTCTGCTCTGTGTTTTGGGTGAATAAAAATTTGCTTATTGCCACAATACAGCTTTAGATTCTTCAGCACATCAGCTTATAAGCAAATGTGTAAAATACAAACGCCACAAAGAAGAGATTAGTGAAATGGCATCACTGAGATATCCACCAAGTATAAAGGTTCTGCCAGGAAGAGTTTCAGAAAACCGTTATGCTCAGCCACTGCTCACAAGGACCTGGTTATCTTATTTGGTGACAGAGTACATTATCCTTGATAAGAGAGTATTGAATAAGTGCCACTTGTGTAGGACAGATAATATGTGGTTATAGGAATTTAGAAGAGATAAAGTCACAGAGGGCTGGTGTGCTCAGGGAAAACTTTAGAGAAATGAGTGCCAGCTGGTTTCTGATGGCTCAGGAAGAGAAAGAGCAGATTTAAGAAATACCAGAAAATACATGATTATGCAGAGGGTAAAATGCTTTAGGTGGGACAAAAAGCTCCAGGCAGGAAAAGAGATCAAGTTATAAAAATAACCTAAATATCAAGTTAAGAAATCTGGATTTTAGCCAGAGTGGCTGGAAAGCTGCTGAATGTTTCATGAAAGAAAAATTACAAGGTGAAAAGCGGTTTATCTTTTAAGGTTTTGTTTTGTTTTTTTCAATTTTCTTTATTTTTTTTTTAAATTTTTTTAAAAGATTTATTTATTTATGCTTACAAGCACTGGGGTACAGGCCAGAGGTGTTTGGGGCGGGGGGTGAGAGGATTCACCACAGAGAGCAGGGAGCAGAACAGGCAGATCAACGGAAGTACACTGCTGAGGGGAGCAGCGGGCAAGGCAGGAGAGGTCTGCCGCGCCATGTGGGTCCCCTCCCCGGCCGGCAGCAGGGATCGAACTCATGCTGCAGTGGCTGCGGTTTGCTTCATGGTGCGTTGCTTAACCCACTGCGCCACCAGGAAGGCCCCAATTTTCTTTATTTTTGAATAGGAAATAAATTCAGTCTGAATTTAAAAGGTATAAAAGGGTTTTTTTTTTTTGTGAAAGGTCTGCCTCCCACTTCTGTCCCCTGATGCTCACATTTATCCCTGGAGGCAAACCACACTTATCAGTTTCCTATATAGTCCTCCAGGGGTATCTAAGCATATGAAAACAAAAACAAATCCCTCCCCACCTCCTTTTTTTGCAACATGGAATGCATATATACTTATTTTCCTTGCATTTGTTACTTAAAATATAACTTGGAGATTATTTTGTATGTGTAAGAGACAAAAGGAGTCTTCATTCCCTTTTTTTTTTTTTAACATTTTTTTTTATTTATGCATACAAGAGCAGGGGTACAGGCCAGAGTTGCGGGAAGTGAGAGGATTCACCAGAGACAGAGTGGGGAGCAGAACAGGCAGATCGACTGAAATACACTGCTGAGGGGAGCAGCGGGCTAGGCAGGAGAGGTCTGCTGCGCCATGTGGGTCCCCTCCCTAGCTGGGGATCGAACACGAGCCGCTGTGCTGAGGAAGCTTCACAGTGCAGGGCTCAACCTGCCGAGCCACCAGGGAGTCCCCTTCATTCCCTTTTTTAAAAATAGATGAGTTGGTACAGAAGTACATACAGTTCAAGTTCTCTCTCTTTGGCTTTTGGTTGCCCCCTTCTTGCAAGCAACTCAACGGTGTCTAGTTTCTAATATATCCTTGCAGAGATAGTCTAGGCCTTGTCTAGGCCTATGGAAGCAAATGAACATACACATTCTTCCCATCTTTTTGAAACAAAGAGCATGCACACTATGCATTCACTAATTACCTTTCTTTTGTATTTAGGAACCCAAATCTTTATTTTAATTAATATCATTGTACAAGTGTAATTTCATGATTTCAACCATGTATTATGGTTGTATACAATCTTACTATTGGAGAAAGCTGGGTAAAGTGAGCTCCTAGCACACAGGAATAAACTGTACAATTTTTAGAATTTCTTATAAAGTCTTAAACTATGTCAACAAATATTAAGAATATTAGTGACTACCTAAAAAAACTTGCCTTTTTATAGATGCACAGTATGCTTCTAATCAGTAAAATATTGACAACTTGCCTGTGAAAGCAAACTAGTTCAGATTTCCTGAAAATGAGTAATAGTGTCCATCTGTTTGCACTCACACTGTGGCTCTTTAGTTAAGATTGGTCTACACGGGCAGCTTTCCTGCCCACCTGTGACTACACAGGTGTTTATTTTCACAAAACTTTCCTTCTGCAAAGCAGCAGCAGCAGCTCTTTCTACCCAATTGTTTCTGCAAGTGTCTTCTTCATTCTTTCTTTTAAATAAATAAACCTAACCTTTTGGTTTAAGAAAAAAGAAAAGACTGGTCTATGTCCAAACCATGTAACCATGTAACCACAATAAAGATTCAAGCAGGAAAGCAATGGGCAAGAAATTTGGAGCATACAGTCCTCATCCTAGGCCTACTGGTCACTAGTTACCCGGCATTGAGCAGAACACTTAATAACTTTCGGGTCCTGGCTCTGACATCAACATTGGGATTGTCTGCCCTGGTTAATTCCCAGGTTAATTAGACGAAATTACAGGTGGAACATTACTTATTTAAGTTGAACCCACAGTACAAACAAAGTATTTGGCAAGTGTAGAGCCTCTCTGGTGGTCTAGGGGTTGTCTCAGTGCTATCACTGCGACCACGCACCCTGGCAGCCTAAGCTTGATCCCCGGCCAGACTGCTGACCCACATATGGCTCAGCAAATCTCTCCTGTCTCACCCACTGCTCCCCTAGCAGTGTTTTTCAGTAGATCTGCCTGCTCTGCTCCCCATTCTATCTCTGGTGAATCCTCTCACCTCCTGCACCTCTGGCCTGTGCCCCGGTTCTTCTATGCAAAAATAAATAAAATCTTTAAAAAAAATAAATTTGGCAAGTCTGACTATCACCTAGAGCCCATATCATAATCTTCTATCTACAATCAGAGGAAGTAGGAGTTATCTCCTAACAGATCAAGGTCAGTTTAAGGCATGTCAAAGAGAGTTGCATTCTAGTCCATATTATTTTTCTTGTAAAATAAAATGACTTTCTGAGTCCTTCTGTTTTCTAATATCATCACTAAAGGCAATCAGAAGGCATGCAACTGTGTAAGAATGAGAAAACATTGCTTTGATGGCCATTCTGCCTCACTTTGATGGCCTGTTCATAACCTATTCAACAGGTGATCCCTAGGTAACAGTACATTTTGCAAACAAATCATCCTCTTGGAACCATTAAGTAATTTCACTTAAAAACCAGACATTCCAAAGTGTTCTTATTCATGTGAGAATAGCACCAAAAGGCACAGTCTCATTGACTCATCCGGGCAGAAAAGCAGAGTGCAGGATTTATTTTTCATCCATAAGGGCAAAACTCACTTCATATTGAATTTCTCTAAGAAAAGACAACTATTTTGTCAATACCTGCCTTTAAATTTTTTCAAGCTAAATATTTTCTCTTCGATAGCCTCTGGTGCAGACTTGGAAAAGTTCAAAGCTTTGGAAAGAGCATGCAGTGCCTGCTTCAGATTCTCTCTCAATAGCACTTTAAAACTAAGGTGGAAACTTTAGTTGGGAGTTGATTCAAAAATAAGGCTGAATTAAGTTAGAAGGGAGGAAATCCCAGAAGTCACAAAACGAAGAACTGGAGACAGTAGAGAATGCAGGGACTGATCCTGGAGACAAGACTAAAAAGAGGGATGTGGGACTAATCCAGGATAGAAGTTAAAGAAAGGTACCATCTGCCCATCTGCAAGAAAATATATAGAGAGCATATGGCCAGAGAGGGACTCATATAAAATGCCCAGTCGAGAGTGTAGATAAGAAGCACAAGCAGCCAGAGGGTAGAAAGGACAGGAAGGAGAACCAGAACATGCTCACCCTTCCAGCTCCAAGGAAACTTCTAGGACCAAGCTGCAGACCAGACCTGGCCCCTCCCATGCCTGTCCTAGCACCCTCTCCCTGCTCAGCTGGCCTCTAATAGGCTGCCACTCCTATCAGACTGTAACTCCTTCCAGAGCATAGGGCTGTAATTTTCACCTCCCTACCCAGCCTCAGCAGCACCTCTCGTGGTGGCTCTCAATGTATACACTTTGAATTAATAAGTTAGTTAGCTGATGTCACTTTCTAGAAACTTTATGTGACCCACAGTGTCAGATTCTGCAAAGGAGTAAGCTGCTCTTCTTTTTGACCCACCATCACCCCTTGCCTTGCATGTGAGTATGCATAGTTAGGCAAAGGCAACCACATTGCCTCAAAGAGAAATAGGATTGTTAAAGCTGAACTAAAAATAATGGAAACAGTCCATTTCAGCTTTTTCATAAAAAGTCCACAAGAGCTTTTGTGATTTAAAATATCACAATGTGACCCCCAGGTTAGGGGGGTCATATCAGGAGATTACCATGGTCCCATCTTCCTGATGGCCCCCAAGCAGGTCCCCACCTCAGGGACATTGCACTTGTAATGCTATTGTTATTTATTTTTATTTTTATTTAATTTTTAGATTTTTTTTTATGCACAAAAGAGCTGGGGTACAGACAGGAGGTTGGGGGGAGGGGCGGCGGTGAAAGGATGCACCAGAGACAGAGCGAGAAGCAGAACAGGCAGATACAGAAACACACTGCTGAGGGGAGCAGCGGGCTAGGCAGGAGAGGTCTGCTGCACCATGTGGGTCACCTCCCTGGCTGGGGATCAAACGCGTGCTGTAGTGGTTGTGGAAGCTCCCCAGTGCAGTGCTCAACCCATTGTGCCACCAGGGAGGCCCAATTTTTATTTATTTTTAAAAAGATTTATTTATTTATGCATACAACAACTGGGGCACAGGCCAGAGGTACAGGGGGAGGATGGTGAGAGGAGTCACTAGAGACAGAGTGGGGAACAGAACAGGCAGATGGACTGAAACACACTGCTGAGGGGAGCAGTAGGCGAGGCAGGAGAGGTCTGCTGTGCCATGTGGGTCCCCTCCCTGGCTGGAGATTATACTCATGCTGCAGTGGCAGCAGATGCTTCATGGTGCTATGCTTAACCACTTGCGCCACCAGGGAGACCATGTAATGCTATTTGAAACAGAGTAAAGAAATAGAAAGCACTGGAAAGAGGAGTATTGGGGCTAGGATGGCCAAGGCAGGTGACATTGCCGTTAACCAAGTAGATTCCCGAGGCCTACCCAGACCAAGAGCAGCTTTTTTGAGAGTGACCAGGTCACGGGTTTCAGCAGCAAACCCCAGAAAAGACCCAGAACTGGCACAGTGTCACCCTAGCTGTCACTCTGTGGCAGGCAGTCCCCACTGCAGTTGGAAGAGAGAAGACAGGAATCAGCCTGTCTCCCCACTGTGCCCTAAGCTCTCCCACATACATTCAGAGAAGCCATGGAGAGGACTGGGGAAGGGAAAGCAGAAATGCAAAAGGCTGGACCTTTGACAAAAATAGACCAAACGTTTAACTGAGTGTTTACCTCAAATTCCTGTTTAAATTATTGAATCAAAATGCATTTATTCGACTTGACTAAAATGTAAAGCCCCTTACACCCTACGTGGTAGAACACAGGTTTTTAAGGATGTATAGATAATCAATAGAATAGCTTTACTGTGGATAGAAAGATGCTGCCACCCAATGTGAAGGAGAGGAGAAGAACCTAAAATTGGAACAAAAGGAAGCTAAACAGGTCTTGTGTTTCCACCCAAGTGTAGCAGTCATGGTCACACAGATGTGGAACATCTGGACTCTGGAGTCCACATCAAGGGCTCTGGAGAGGACAAAAGGATTGATTGTTCATTTTTATATTACAGATTCACTGAGCTGAAAGCATGATTTAGGAGAAGCCACGTGCTACACTGCTGATTCGATTACCCAGTACAAATTTGTATCCAAATTTGGATACCCAGCGGCCAGTTCCACTCTCCCAAATGTGGGTCATAAGTATTCATTAATCAAAAGGGACAATGCAATCAAGCAGCTTCCCACATTTATCATGATTTATATAAGGGCATTTATTAGTAATTGACTAATGAGGTTCAGGCAACCAGAGATTTATATACAGAAATTAATCAGTCAAAAAAAAAAAAGAAATTAATCAGTCATAATCCCTACCCGCCTTGGAATTTAAATTTGGCAATGTTGATTGATCACATACATCTACAACAAAGCTCATCTGTAATTATTCTCTGACTCACATACCTACTCTGAGATCCAATCACAGAAAAACTCTTTCTCAAGTCCATTAGGAATTCCATACACACTGTTCTCGCCACATGAAATTCCACCCAGATTAAAATAGAGACATGGTACATGGAGTTGGGACTATAATCTCTTAGGACTGAAAAGTGGGGGATTACTTTTCATTGCAAAGGAAGCAGCTCACATTTTTGGACACCCCTGGCCATTACTCTGCCACTTCTTTGTGGTAATGTGTCTAGTTTTATTAGGTAATTTGTGTATCTCTTTTTTTCTTTTAAATGCATTTCAAAGCATCACTTGCAGCTTCAGGAAGCATGTGACACAGATCTAGCCAATGAAATATGAGAGGAAATCATCAAATGAGGACCATCTCAGAGGCTGCCCAGGACAATTAGATTCAGAAATGAATGGAAAAGAAAAATTGGAAACAAATATGCTTTTGTGGAGTTTTGCTGTAAAGAGAAACAAAGACATGAGAAGTTGGATGAAGAAGGATGTAAAATTAAAGAATGTTTTTATTTTGTTTTACATCAAACTGGATCATAAAGGTGATATATTTGACATTGAATATGTGACTAAATAGAATTCTCTTTTATACTTTTATTCATGTATCTCTTAGAAGTCATAAGTACAATGCTCAGATTTATAAATAATAAAGCTGAGAGTTTTTTTAATAATCTGTTTTGAGATTAGCGGATCAAGAAGATGTGGTATATATACACAATGGAATATTGCTCAGCCGTCAAAAAAGATAAACTCATACCATTTGCAGCAACATGGATGGAGCTGGAAGGGGTTAGGTTAAGCTAAATAAACCAGAAGGATGTAGATGGTGTTATTTATATGTGGAATATAGAGAAATGAACAAAGGGTCAAACAGAGACAAAATTAAAACCAGCCCTTGAAAGCTGACCATAGAGCTAAGGCATCCAGAGAGGGAGGTGGAGGAGTGGAGTTGGAATTCTTTGGACTGTACTGGAGTACTTTTGGTGATTTGGTGATGGAAGAACTACAGTGACCACACCTGAAGGCAAAAATCCTATACCATAAAAAAATTAACAAGGATATAAAACAATGATACTTAATTATAAAATAATAATAACTAATAAGATTTAAAATAGCCTGTCTTGTACCCATGTGGGGATCATAAACAAGACCACGGTATTGAAGGGCTTGTACATTCTCTAAGTGCTGAAATCAGTGACACAGATGAGGCAGATGAATTCAACAGGCCTCAGCGAGGGCAGACATTCTCTCTTGGCTTGAAAACAAGTCTACTGCTGCTTGGAAAAGAGTGGATACTGGGCAGAGATCTGCACATGGCAAACAGCCCAAAGGCATCATTTAAAATGTTACCCAACTGGAGTGATCATTTAAATCATAAATAATGTCTGCCATTGCTTTATTTTCTGACTCTACATTACAGCAACACAATAAAATATGTACTTAGTACAGGGACAAAAATAAATGAATGGGCTAATTTGAAAAAGCAAGTGTCCTCGATCCATGTCTGATGTTAGTCTGTGAGAACAAGTGAATCTTCGGATCTCCTGGGAATAAGGATCAGACAACTGCAGAGTTTGGGAAGGGTGATAAATGTGCTTTTTGGACCCTCCACATTCAGAATTAACTCAGACATAAGACACAAAATAGAAATTAAACTGTTAGCTTTACTACTGATAAGATGTCTACAGAGCTGAGTCTGTTCTACTTCCCATCTCAGTCTAGATCTTGGGTCACCATACCTCATACTGGTCCTGGATGGGAAAGGAAGAAAAAGAAAGTGAGTTCTCAAAGCTTACAGCCTTCTGTGTGGCCTTCTGTAGGACCATCCATCACCTGCCATATTGTACATGGTAACCAAAAGTTTCAAGTGAGTAAAATGCAGGACCATGTTATTGCAGGGTTAATGAGAAACATAACCTTTCACTCAGCCTGGGTACCCAAAATAACACAAAGATAGAGGTAACAACAGTTATAATGTATCCAGTTGACTGTACACTGAAGTAAGAAAACTCTCAATGGTTTCCAGCACTCACCTGACACTAGGAATCTAGGAATCTATCCCACTGAGAACACAGGTCAGGCAGAGGATGGAAACCACAAGCCTGCCCCAGTTTGTATGTTTCAGAATTCATGTTAGTACAAGAGTTTATTGAAATCCCTTCCCTGGAAAGGAATGAAAGGAAAGGCTGGGCAGAGGCCTGGGGCACTCTCTGACAGAAGTTGCTGCACAGAGAAAGACAGGAGGTTGGGGAGAAGTTTCCCCTCCAGTGCTTACAACTTTCCAATACCCTGGAATCCCTGCTCTGCGAGTAGTAACTTGCTGTATGTGTGAAATGCCAAACACAGTAAGAAAGAAAATCCAGCAGGTTTCATCAAGCACTTACAGGACATCAAGTCCCACTTAGTAGTGGGAACTTAGGGATAAATTCACACTTAGGGTGACCCAGGAAAGCTACCCGGGATAAAACCCAATGGATAATACCATTACAAGCCATGAAGAGTTTTATGATCAAAATACTCAGTGGGAATAAGTGGTCAATCTCTTTCCCTAGAGTCATTACCCCCACACCCACATATATCCCAGGCAGTAAGCTGAATCCCAGGGGTCCAGTAGAGAAGGAGACAGTCCTCATGGAGCTTACCCTCCACCATCATGAAAACTGTGTGTGTGCAAGCACCTAAGTTCATGCGACTCCACAAGCGAAAAGTCTGTGATTCTTCTATGATTCTTTAACTTTCTTAGCCTCTTTGATTTTTTCCTCTCCTTTATTTGATATGCTGTCAACTTCCCGTTGATAATGCTAGATTCAGTGAAAGTAGCCCCTTTTCCAGAAAGCCTTCCCTGAACCTTTAGCAGGCTGGGCTGGGTAGTTTTGTGCTATGCCCTTAGTACACTGTGCAGACTTCTATCAAGATATAAACTTCATTTCATATTCCCTAAGGTGGGTACAGTCTCTCATTCATACCCCTCAGCACCGATCACACTACCTGGCACAGACTAGGCTCTCAATAATATTTGTTGTACTAACTGATCCCTCCAATCAAAAAGAATTGTAATGCTTTCATTTCTAGAAAGACCCAAATCTTAACATTCCAGAAATAAATTAAGGGTTTAAAAAAGAGAGAAAGAAACAAGATTTGAGACCGTGTTGCTGTTCAGCTGTGCATCTGTGACCATCTGGGACAGGGGTGGGTACTTAGGGTCTAGAACTGCTGTTGTGGTCCTCATACCACCCACTCCTAACCCTCTCCCAGCTTTCTTTCAGAGAATTTGTTTGGGATGATGACAGCATGAGGCCAAGGTGTATGCAGATATATGCTTTTTCAGTTTACAAATGGCCTAAAGGAAAGCTCCCTAAATATGGTGTATACATAACCATGATGTTCACCATTATAACTCCACTGTCTGCTCCACTGTGTGTGATAATCATTAATTCAGCAAGTATCTACTGAGAGTCTTCTAAGTGTCAGCAAGGATGAACAACAGCACACTTCAGAGGCAGCTCCCCTTCACAGGGCTTAGAGGAGATGCAATTCTTAACTCTTTGAAGGTTAAGAGCTGGCTCCTCCCTCCCCACCTTTCCCACGCCCATTGTATTTATTGTTCCAGAGCTGTGTTGACAAAGTACCGTAAGCAATAGAAAAGTACAGCTAACTGAAAAAAAATCAAGGTGTTGGCAAGCCCATGCGCCCTCTGAAATCTGTGCAGGAGAACCCCTCTTGGCCTACCCTGGATCCTGGCGGCGGCCAGCAGTCCCTGATATGTGAGAGCTTGCAGCTGCATCACTCCCATCTCTGCCTATCTCACATGCAGATTTCCCCTTGTTATAAAGCCTGAGTTGAATTAGGAAGGACCACCCTAATGGTAATTTGCTTATTGCTTCAAATGAGGTCATATTCACGAGAAAGGTGGGGGGGGGCATGGGAGTTAGGACCTCAATATATTTGAAGACAACACATTTGGGGCACAATTGAAAGCATAACACCCATGTTCTGAACACAGTGCTGTATATGGAAGTTATGGAGGATAAAGAATGGAGGACACACCACAAGGTTAGGGGTAGAAGGGATTAGCATAAAACATTAACCAAAACCCTTAGGGATCAACACCCAGATTAAGAAATACAATGCCCAGAAAGGGATCAGACTGCTATAGGGAGTGTCAAGAGCATAAACATGAAGGTGAAGGAATAAACCATCCTCCCACAGAGACCAGCCCCTCCCTACCAAAAGATGACAAAAACCTAACGTTGCCCCCACAACGGGGCAGCCCTCTTTCCGCCCACCTGTGACTATGCAGGTGCTTCTCTTCACCAATTCTCTCCTCTGCAGGGCAGAAGCTTCCTGCCTCCTGTGGCCTGTACCATGTGGGGCTTCTCTTCACTGAGCTCCCTCAGTGGAGGCAGCGCTCCTCAAGGCCGCCCACCTGCAACCCTGCAGGCCCCTCTCAGCAAACCTGTCCCTTCGGGGCAGCTCTTCTTGACCACTTGGTCTATGCAAGTGTCCTTTATTTTTATGTCCCTTTCCCCAATAAACCTGCTCTTTTAAATAACTAAGGTCTCTGCCTCTTGGAGAAACTCACCTGGGAGCCCGCCACATGATGCTGAACAGGGGGCTCTGGTGAAGCCTTTCCCAGCGTGAACCCAAGAATCCCACACTCAAAAAAGGACATCAGAACTATCTAGTTATTTTAGTGCAGCCACGACACCCCCCAACTCTCCATCAATCGAATGACACAAAGATGCTTTCTAGCAGGACACGTACAGACGGTGGCCTTTATTCTAAGCAGGCCGCGTGTGGTGGGGCTCCCAGTTGCAAGAGTCCTCCCCTTACCAAGCCCTTTTGGAAGGCTTACAGCCCCACCGGCAATAATGTCCATAGTTCCTTACACATTGAGTCAACCCTCTGTTGCATGATTAGGCATGAGTTTTGCAATTCAAAACAAGCGCAAAGGAGGTGACTGAAGACTTTAAGGGGGCGGAGCTGGGAGGGTAGTAAGAGATGGAGATACTTAACTTCTGAGTGCCGAGAACTTCATCGAAGCTGCATCCAGCTAAAGGGTGCAGCAAGTTGTTTGAAGCTGAGGTCGCGAGTTCTTCCGCAGGCTGAGTGGAGGCTGGGGACCCGGACGCCACCCGCCTGGCTTTCCCTGGGCTGCGGCCAGGAGGCGCACGAGGGCTTCCCGGCGCCGCTCGGCTTGGGCGGTAGCTGGGCGGGGAGGGGCACTTGGGCAACTTTTTGGTTGGCTGCTCACTTGCTGACGGCCCAGGCCCTTTTAAACTTGGTTTCCCACGAGCCCTTCCTTTTAGATCGCGGCGCACGACTCGGTAAGTACATTCGTACCGGCTGGACGTCGCAGGCGGCCACGTGGGCTGGGGTCTCCCCCGTGCAAATGACTAGGTGCTCCCCTCCGTCTCAGGCGCCGGTCCCATCCTGGCGGCGGGGATTGAGGCTCAGCCTCTTTTCCGTGACCCCTTGGGAGAAGCCCTCCGTGAGACCCAGGAAGGTACGCCCGAGGGAGACCCTCTGAGGGTCCCTTTTGGGTAGCAAGGTCCTCGTGGTACCCGGGCCCGGGCCCCTCTTCCCGGGTATGCACCCTCGTGGTGCCTAAGGCGCCCTCCATCCTCGCCGCCCTATTTCCCCAATAGCCGGAACGCCCTGAAGCTGTAGTCTGTAATCCAGACGTTCAAGGGGCCCCAGCTACAGGGAGCTTCAAGCTAACTTTTTTCATAAAAACATTCCATTTCGAGACCCCAAACGAAGTGGGGCCGGAGGCGCAGAGCCTCGGAAGGTGCCCTGGTTCTTGGCTGACTCGCGCCTCCCGCCTCTCCAAAGGCTCCGCCGCCAGCACAGAGACAGTTTAGGAGGTGGGTGAGATCATTTCTGTCAAAGACTAAGTTTCCGTTCGTAGCAGTATAATTTCGGTATGTTTAAACAACAACAATGGAGTAAAAGAGCTGATTTTTTTTTTGAACTATTTATAAGTGGAGCTGCGCCCATCTAGCTAGTATAAAGGAGCGCTGAAGAGCTGTACAAAAATTTTGTAGGTTTTTCTAGATAGGGGTGAGAAGGAAAAGTTGAGTTTCCGGCAAGGTCGCCTTCTTTTGGGGAAGGGACACAGATTACTGCTGCTGGAATCACCAGACTGATTACATTCCGGGAGAGACTGACACTGAGGTTAGTTAGATCTTGGTTTGCCTATGTAGGGCTTAGCACAAGTGACTCCATTTTGGGCCTCTTGTCTATTTTTTGACAGGTAATAGCTGCAGAAAGGAAGTAATTTCCTCACACAGCCAGCCCCCACCACAGATGCCCTTCCTGCTGCCATTTTGCATGTAGTTGTTTGGAAGGTCTTGGGTGGTGGGTTGGGGGGGTGGGGGGTTATTTCAGGAGCAGATAACTGCTGTAGAGCTCAATGAGGAGCCCCCAATTTACCTCCCCCAGATTCACCATTTCAGAAGGGGTCTGTGTCTTATGCATCACAGGACCCTCTTACAACTTCTTGGGGTATAGGAGCCATTGTGGTTTTTTTTGTTCAACAAATATTGCTGGTACACATTGCTGTACAAAAGGTTACTCAATGAATTCAGTAAAATTTGTAAAGATCTACAGTGAATGAAGGAAGGAATCATTGTAACTATCATAGGTACCACTTAGCCTTCTCTTGAATTGTGAAGCTTGTAGACATGACATATTTCCCTCACCCAGGATACCAAGTGGAACAGAAATTCTATGATTCTTTTACACAAGAACAAAGTAGAGGGCTGTAGGCTGTGTTTTAGGTACTCCTTTTCCAGCCATTTAGGTGGGCCCAAGGCAGGAGGACTATTGTCCCAGCCCTGAATGCCTCAATCACTGGTGAAGACTGCAGCCCACCCAGCCCACTGGGGAATGCAGTGGGCAGGCTTTGTTTAACAGTCTGTTTAGGTGATGAGAATTCCTGCTGAGCCCAACTGCTTAAATGGTTCTGGCTGAGAGAGAGCCCTGGACTGGGAGATCTAGGCAACTTGTCAAGGAAGCAGCTTGAGCCAGTATCTATTTAAGGACTGCAAAGAGCACCTGCTGGGGACTGTTCTGAGTACTGGGCTCTGACTCTGCTGGGTAAACAAGTTTCCAGCTTCCTCTGGATTTTAAATTTGTACAAGGTTTTGTTTCTCCTTTTTCCTAGCTAAGTACTGTTGCCAATATTTTTTTTCCCTAAAGCACAAGGGACTGAGGTGATGGAGCATGGGTGAAATGGTGGTGGGAATTCCCCGGGGACTACAAATGATGTAAAATATAATTAAATAAATCTAATTATTTAATTTTTTTTTTCTAAAAATGATACTATTCTATGCTGGTGTGGCAAAGAGGTCAAGCTGGATAGATGGTGACTGCTGACATTACATTAAGTAGACACTCAGAATCTAGGGAGTTCGTTTACTCTCATTTTGCTCCTGACTGGAAATGACAGAAGCTTCCCAGTGTCAAGAAATTTGAGGATGTAGCTTTTTAAGAGGTGCCCTATTAAAAGGTAGCATTTTATTCATGAGAGATAACTAGTAAATTACCACAATAAAAGTTACTCTTCAAAATATAAGCAAGCCATAAATAGTTACTGCATATTAACTTTGTTCTTTTCCCATTTCTAGCAGGCTCGGTGCAATTCAAGATGCTGTGAACTTAAGGTATGGATCAAATGGAAAGAAAATTTACTTGAACTGTGAAATAATTGAATAAAATTCTTGGCCAAAGATGAGAAATCTATTCTGACTGGAAACACTTCTGTTCTGATGGGTTAAAGGATTTACCTGAGGCCAACTTGACAGGCACTAATAGTTAGTTACAGGCAGCCTACATCTCCATACCACCTTAAAGTATGTTTTAAATAAAAAGGGAAGAAAATAGCTAATGAATCAGTATTATAATGTGTTGAAAATGTTTACTTTAGAAAATTTGTATTTTTAAGTAACTGATCTGATCTTCAAAAATAGAAACTTCAAAAGTTTCCATTCCACTGGGGGCCATTTAGGTGGCTTAAAGTATTGAGAAACTTTGAGTTTGAATCTTCCAGAAGGCTGAAATGAATTGTTAGCAATATAGTAAGATGAGATTTTGAGATAAATTTTCACTTTAATGTCAGAATATTATTTAGTAACTGCTGATCTAAATACTTGTTGTTATACTTCTTTTACAGGTCTGGTTCTTCAAAGACAGGATTATAGCTCTTGAAGCTTTTCAAGGAAAGAGGTGTACTGGAACATGATGACTGATGTATCCAGAATAGAGGGTTTGCTTTCTTGGTTTCCTTTATGGTGGCAGCAGGGCTGAATTTTGAGAAGGTGCCAGTTATCTGTAAGAAGATCTATGTCTCATACAGAATATCCATATAATTTATTTCCATTATTTAAAGTAGTATTTTTTTTTTCCCTATCGCCCAGCCCCTCAGTTTGAAGTCTGGCACAGTAACTAGACTATTCCACAGCTCTCTTAAGACAACTTTGTTAATAATGTCTTAATTTCAAAGGTTATTTTAAAGTAATTCATGTGCTTGCATGCACACTGTTCCTTAGTTTAAATGATTAGTGACCCTTTTGATAAAATGTGATTGGTGGACCCCCAAGGGATGAGGGGTTGGTTGCAAGGAAGCATGAAGGAATTTTGGAAGAGCCTTCTAAATCATGGTAAGGTTGGTACTTTGTCAGATTTTTAGGAAAATTGATTGAATGTCAATTATATTAAAATAAACATGACTTTGAAAGCCTAACCTGGGCCTCCCTGGTGGCGCAATGGGTTAAGCAACGCACTATGAGGCAAACCGCAGCCACTGCAGCACGAGTTCGATCCCCGCTGCCAGCCAAGGAGGGGACCCACATGGTGCGGCAGACCTCTCCTGCTGTGCCCGCTGCTCCCCTCAGCAGTGTACTTCAGTTGATCTGCCTGTTCTGCTCCCCGCTCTGTCTCTGGTGAATCCTCTCACCCCCCACACCTCTGGTCTGTACCCCAGTGCTTGTATGCATAAATAAATAAATCTTTAAAAAAAAAAAAAAAGAAAGCCTAACCTTTCTGGCATCTTAATGACATTTCCTATGAAATCTTTGAGAAAACGGTCTTCTGATAAACAGATATCGAAAGTGGCAAAAGTATTCGGATCACTCTGGAGTGTACCTCACATAAGTGACTCAGGCACACAAATACCTGAGAAAATAGGGTCAAAAGATACATGTTGGCTTGTCCATTAAGGGTGAATTTTTCCTTATGGATATTTCAGGCAAAAACATGTCATAATCTTCTACCAGTCTACTGGGCCTTCTCCCTCCACCTCTCACCATCCCCCTCTGGTAGCTTCAATTCTGAAAGCAGATTTTCCAGGTTTGATCTGGTTAAGTTTTTGTTTTGTTCATATTCCATACAAGTGAAGTTATGAATTTTTTCTTTATTTCTGGTCAGTATAATCCTCTCTAGTGCCATCTGAGTTGTGAATGGCAAGGTTTAATCTTATAGCCAAGTAGTATTCCATTGTATGTCTATCCATTTATCACCTGTTGGGCCTTACAATACCCATATAAGATGGGTATTGTAAATAGTGGTGTGATGAATATGGGAATGCACATGTCCTTTTGAGTAAGTGTTTTTGCATTCTTCTGGGTAGATAATCTAGGAGTGGAAATTCCAAGGATATTTAGAATGGCCTTGCCATACTGATGAGCCAGGGAACTAGCAAGGAAGAGGTTTTAGCTGCTGAATCATTGGGCTTCATGCACAAGCCACATGACCCATTCCTGAAATAACAGGTCTGAACTCTGTCCCTTTTTCTCTTGGGATAGTCAAGGATACTTTTAAAAAAAAGGGATGGGCCAAGTTTGGTTGTGAGTCATTGTTCTTTCCTGGTAATAGGTCTCACCGCAAAGCCTGTTGAGCCTTGCCCCCAAGACCATGGATACTTCCCAAGAGCTAATTTATGCCTTGTCTGTAGGAGCAGACAATGTCCTTAAGACTTCAATGTCCTTGTGCTTCCAGTTTTCATTTATTCATTTCTATCTCCCCCATATCCTTCCCCTTGTACCATGACATCAAAAATCCAATAACAAGAAAAATAAGTCTAGGACCACCCTGGTGGTGCAGTGGGTTAAGCAACACACTATGAAGCAAACTACAGCCACTGGAACATGAGTTCGATCCCTGCTGCCAGCCAGGGAGGGGACCCACATGGGGGCAGCAGATCTCTCCTGCCTCGCCTGCTGCTCCCCTCAGCAGTGTAATTCAGTCAATCTGCCTGTTTTGCTCCCCACTCTGTCTCTGGTGAATCCTCACACTACCCCCACATCTCTGGCCTGTACCCCAGTTCTTGTATGCATAAATAAATCTTTTTTAAAAAAGTAAGTCTAGCATCACCAAAGAATAGAATGAGGACTTGCAGCCAGTCTCAGTTCTGCAGAAAGCAAGAATAGAAGAATGTCAACATTACTATTAAGCTACTGGCTGGGTTTTGATACTCAAGTACTCTGAAGAGAAGTGAAGCAAACAGAACTGAATAAACATTTTCAAAGAGGATTTATTAATTCTAAAGGAAGGACTCAAACATGAAGAGAAAACATAAAAAAAATGATTGGAATATGATTTTTTTCCTCAATTGTATGATTTCATTGAAAATGTCAACTCTAGTCATTAATCTCGACCCTGAGGTAACTTGCCCAGTACCACAATTATGTTATTGCTATGTAAGGGCACGCAGAGTAAGTCACACTCTTGATTTCAGGAATGGGTATACCCTACTTTTGTGTGAGGTGTTATACAATATTCTAAACACCTGACTCCAAGTGCTTACTGGTTTCCCAAAAGTAAGCAAATCCTTGTTCAAACATTCCAAACTCAAGTTCCTAAAACCTTAAATATATAGTTCTTTAATTTTGCTACTATTTACCCCTTTCCTCCTGTGTGTTAAGTCCAGTGACAGACAATTCCTGCCTTTATGGAGTTTGCATAGTGTGACTTTTCCACGTCACTATGAAAGATGAAGACAGGATGTGCCTTAACTGAGTTTCTTTTGTAAGGAATGATTCTACTTAGTATCTAAGTCAATATCCCCAAGATTCCATTATTAGGATAAACTGTAAAGAGACTTTTTAAAATCTATTTTTACCCCCATCACCACATTCCAAGAATGATAGGAAGTGCCTCGTGACAAATAGCAAACAATATAACAGTTAGAAGCTGAACAAGAAGAGAACAGGGTGATTAAACCAACTCATTAGACCTTGTACTTTGGGCTCCAACCAATTTGACTCTGAACATCAGAGGAATTAAAATGAAAAAGCCACCTGAGAAATTCATGATTTGGCAATTTAATATAAATTCAAAATAGAGGAGGCAGAAGAGTCATTTACACACTAGATTTCCTGGAACCCAAGAGACATATTCTTTTTCTCTCATGATCTCCAGTACTTTGAAGGAAGAATAACAACAGATTAGATGTTGGATAACCAAACAGGGATCTAGAGACAGTGGAGACTGATGCATCTGCCTCTGGAGTAGTGAGGTCAGTTGGCCAGTAAATCCCCTGAACATGGGCCTGCACAGTTGATCCTCAAGTCAAAGACAGAGGTAACAACTCCTGAGAGAAACGCCAGGTTCAGTGTGTATGGAGAGATAAACAGCGAGAGATGTGTTTAAAAGGATGACTTTTATTTTGTATTCATAAAAAATGTTTACCTTGTATTTATAAGCTGAAGCATTCTGATTCTGTTGTTCGGTTATAAATTTGTAATTTATCACAATCTGATATTATGCAATTTTGGCTAGAAGGCCCCCTAGTGGAGTTTTACCTGTATTGTAAGAGCTGATTTTCTTGAGGTTCCCTCCACAGTTGGCATCTGCATTTCCAGGACATCTCTCCGTCAATCTGTTTCAGAAATAAAAAAGATAAAATTCAATAAGTTAGTTGTTGGGACAGCCTGATAGCATAACTTTCCAGCTGGACAAACGCCCTGGCATGTTATTCCTCCGCTCGTCAGTGCAGAATTCAACTCATTATATTCTTTCCAGACTTCCTACAGTAGAGAAATTGGTAGAACATTGGGACTCATCAGACACTCTAAAACTGCTCTTCAGTATAGTAACCACTAACCACCCATGGGGACTGAGCACTAGAAATGAGAGTAGTGTAAATTGACGAGTGTGAAATTGGAAGTAAATCTGATTTGAAAAAGTTAATATTTTTTATAAGAATGTGAAATATCTCGTTTATACTGATTACAGTGAAATTCATGGAAGTGAGCAGATAGTGATTCCACAGTCCAGGAGAGTAACAGATGTTACTATAGGACCTGGAGGAAAAACAAGAGTAATATTAGCATTTAACAAACAGAATTTATAGGTAGGCAGTTAATTTTTCAAGGGCAGAAGGTGCAGGTGTAGAGAGCCAGAGCTGCTTAGGGGAGTTCACAAAAATTCTACACTCAAGCTGCTAGCACTTCTGGAGATTTTAAATACACACCCAAGTGTTTATTAAACACTTTCTTGTTCTGTCTATTCTGTGCAAGTACTTATTCTTATTAGAATAATCAAGGGCCGAAGGACTTGATGTTTTATATCTCATCAAAATACAACTTCCTTACTGACAAATTCACATGAGAACAGTTATGATTTCCTGACCTACATGGGTTTGGAGAGTGTGCGTGTGTGTGCATGTAATAATGTAGTCACTCAAGTTTTTTTATGGAAGGACAAAGATTAGGGAGAGAGTGACACTACAAATATTACCATGACATATAAAAAGTACAATTTTGTACAACTAAGCAATTTATTCCACAAAATTCTCTTCTTCTTTCATTGCCACATAACTCTTCTCTAAAAGGCAGGTCTGTGTAAAATCTTCTTTTATACTTTCTTTATGGTTAATAAGATTCTTCCCTTAGTTTCCATATATTTTCTTAAGCAGTAGTTCTTAATGGGGATGGGGAAGACAATTTTGCCCTCCTTGGGTACACTGGTAATACCTGAAGACATTCTGATTAGCACAATTCAGTGTGTATGGTGGGGAGAGGGGTGGATAATGGTATTTAATGGCTAAAGGCCAGAGGTGCTACAAAATGTCCCAGAATGCATCAAATACTCTAGTCACCAAAGATTATCTGACCCAAAATGCCATTACGTCAGAGGTTGATAAACGCTGTCTGATACAATATCATTCCCAACAGCACCCTCGGTTAAGGAGCTACTAAGTATGCTACAAGTTGACCCCCAAATGTGACTTTCTCATACACTGAATTGGTGTTCTCTGTGATTTGAGGCCCAAGGGGGCTCAGTGGCTCATCTCATTGTCTTCACTTCTAAGTGAACCTACACATCACAACATTATAAACTAGCAATTCATTATTTTAAGTGAAAAACTACATGGACTTTCTTCTAACCTTCCCACTTGGTTGTTCATAAGTGACCCAAAACTCAAAATTTGCTCATCAGAAACTAGCGGTTTTCTTAATCATAGTCAAACAGGAGGTGTAAACTGGATCACCATGGTAAAGTCTGCCCAAGTCCTTTGATCTCTGTTTCCAGAGTTCAAAAACCACCCAAAGATTGTTACTTGGATCTACTTCCCCCACATATTGCTACAATCATTATGAGGAAAACTTAAGTCATCAGAAGAACATTCACAAACTAGGAATAATTGAACAACAAAAAAATCACACCCAAGGAATTCAGACCCACATCACTAACCATGTTCCACATCTCTGATTTTAACATTAACCAAATGGTTCTGACAGTTTTAGAGGCCGAGGAGCAATAAAAACCTGCATGTTGGTAAGATGAAAGCAAACCCCTTCCAGTTGCCTAGAGCAGAACTTCTCAGTTGATTAATGGGCACACCATGAATCACAGCCCTTTAAACTCTGGCTAGAACCCGCCACTGCAAACATGCGCTTACTGCAGTTGATGTTACTGGAAAAGGTAAGGGATGACTCAACTGCTCTCCACATAGCAGTGACACAAGACAGGTACGTAGCAGCAAGACAGAAAAATCTCTGGAAACAGTGCGATGGGACCAGGTTACAGAACTTGAGCAGTCCG
Organism: Galemys pyrenaicus; assembly: GCA_019455555.1. Taxonomy (NCBI): domain Eukaryota; kingdom Metazoa; phylum Chordata; class Mammalia; order Eulipotyphla; family Talpidae; genus Galemys; species Galemys pyrenaicus. The sequence continues at coordinate 3,761,973 of JAGFMF010011726.1, forward strand.
TGGCGCTGCCCACCTGTCAGGTTAAAGTGCCCTTCTTTGCTGTCTTCTGAGCATGGACATCCCAACTCTTACACGTTCTTGCATTATGGACGCCCAACTGCTGCAGCCGAGGGGTCAGCATGACAAGAATGAGGTCCATGAGGCAATAGAGGGAGCACTCATGCCATTCATAGCCCCTGGCTCTGCTTCTGGAATATTCCCCTGAAGAAGCTGGGTCATGGTGAGGTCAAAGGACCAGAGACCTCTAGGGCAACAGTATCGGGAGACAGTAAACAAGATGGGTCTCAGGACACCTCACTGAGAATTCCAGCTCCTGCGCTGACTGTCAATGCCACTTTGGGTAAGGGAAAGCTCTCCGTGGCTCAGTTTTCTCCTCTGTGAACTGGGAATAGCTAGACTGCCATCTCGCTGAAAGATGACATGAGGGAGTGTGATGAACTGTGCATTCACCATGACTGGCCTTCTGCATGTGGCAGTTCCTCTACCAATTTGTGGTGTTTTAATTCTCTTTTTGAATCACCGACATGACCATCATCCCTGGACAGCAATATCACCTTCTCTTGGAAGTATTTATTTGTGTCTCTACTTCACTCCAGAAGTGGGAAGAAGAAATGGGAAATTAGGTCAGAGAATAAGGTCTTGAACCTCAAATCTGCCTCCAGTTCCATAATTTTTCCTCTGTTTCTGGTTTAGCATAAATGGAAATAGCCTCCTCTTTCCTTGCAACGACTGATTACACTCAGAAGCAGTTCAGGACCTGCTACACAGGCATCAAGTAGGGCAGAGGCCAGTTGCGGTGATGATAGTGTTCTCCTTGAATGACAACTCTGGGTTCTGGGTCTGCCTCCACAGAGGCCCACTCCTGGCTTTTGCCTACTGGTTGGTATCCTGGTCAGCTGGATTCTCCCTGAGGTCCACCTCTAGCTCGCAGAGACTTCCTGGCTGCCTCTGTCCTGACCACTAAATTTAGCTCTGAGTTCAAGAATTATTCAGCATGAATATGATGTGTCCTCCAGTGTCTGCTTCTGCAGGCTGCTGGCCAGGCTTTCTGTCATCCTGGGCTGCCCTTGGCAACCTGAGATGGCCCCCAGCTATAGGCTCTGACCAGCTTCCCCATGTTCCTGGGCTTCCCTGACCTCCTAGCATAGCCTCTGAGTCTCTAGGGACATCTCCTATCAAAGGCTTTGGCCTGGTCTGGACTCTGGCCTGGCACTCACCTGTAAAATCACTGTTTGTGACCCCTACCCACCAGTGCCTACAGAGAGAGGACCTATATGAAATGCTCCAGTGGCACAAGAAAAAGCACTCAAAGAATCGAGAGCTAATTATGCACTGAAAGAATTATTTCTATGTTCATGGGATGAAGAATTATTCTTAGATTGGATTAAAACAAAATAACTTGAAAAATGTGCTAAAGCCTTTTGTAGCCTGAATTCTGTAACTTAGTTTCCATCAGAATGGAAACAAGCTTTATGGAGCAGATATTTAGAGTGTGCCCTGGCCATGGGTCACTCTGCCAGTGAGAGGACCAGTCACCATGGTTACTAAGCCTAACCATGCTGATTGTGCCAAGCACAGCAGGAGACATCCTGCTGGGCACCAGTGTTGTTTTTTCTTTTAACTAATTTTTATATTTTTATTTGCATACAAAAGCTAGGGCATAGGCCAAAGGTGAGAGGATTCACCAGAGACGGAGTGGGGCACAGAACAGGCAGATCAACAGAAGTACACTGCTGAGGGGAGCAGCGGGCGAGGCAAGAGAGGTCTGCTGCGCCATGTGGGTCCCCTCCCTGGCTGGGGATTGAACTCGCATGGATGCTTCACAGTGCGGTGCTCAACCCGCCACCAGGGAGGCCTTTTTTTAAATTAATTTTTTTTAATTTGCATACAAGACCTAGGGTGTAGGCCAAAGGTGAGAGGATTCACCAGAGACAGAGTGGGGAGCAGAACAGGCAGATGCACTGAAATACACTGCTGAGGGGAGCAGCAGGCAAGGCGGGAAAGGTCTGCTGCGCCATGTGGGTCCCCTCCCTGGCTGTGGGTCGAATTCATGGGGCAGTGGCTGGTGACTTTCTAGTGCTGACTAACCCCTGTGCCACCAGGGAGGCCCTGGGTACTGGTGCTTTTATGTGTATGGTTTCAACACTACGTTACCAACCCCAAGGTCATCTGAAATTGTGCTAGAAACAAGTGTAAATGGCATCTGCTGGCACTGGATGATGGCACAATCCATTTCTCAATACTGTGGCTCACTGTCTCATTGCCCACCCCAAGTTCCACTTACACACTAGAACTCGTAAAAGCACCAAAGTCACAGCAAAAATCAGCTCTTGAAAATAATGACTAAAAACAATATGAATTACTCATTTTTAGCAAGTAGCTCTTAGACTTGTGAAGCTTTGGTGCTAAACATGTCACCTACAGGAATTATTTCAACACATCTTCAGGATTGCCCTGATAGATAAGTGCTGTCACCATCATCCTATCTGGCGGACAAAGAAACAGCGACACAGGCACTGAGATGATTGCCAACATCAGCAGGTAGCCTGGTTCATGTCCTGAGCTGTCTTCCTCAAGTGCCAAGAGTGTTCTGCTTCTCTGAAACCTGATGAAGTTTCCAGCAAAAAGAACTGCTATTGCAATAGAAAAAAAACCTGATGCTTCTCTGAGGCTGAATGCTTCTGCAGATTTCAGCTACTGGCAATGAGATTTCACATTTTCCAAATGTGATCATTTTGTAGTTGTCAGGGAGAGTCAAGTTACCTGGCAGACAGGAATCACTCGTACACTTTGTTCCCCTTTGAGTCAAGCACATTATTAACATAATATAAAGTGAATTAAAAATATATATATATATAAAGTGAATTGCATAGATCTTAAGTGACCAGTCTTCTCTCAATTGTTGCTGCAATTAAAGGCTGAAGGTGTAAGACCAACAACCTCATAAAAGATAGTTCACCCATCAGGTGCTTCACTTAAAATATTTTCAAGGTTAGGTAACCTCCAGATGAAAGAACAAATTTCTAAATCAGTTATTTGCAATTAGAAATGCAGTTGTTTCTCATGCATATTGACTACATCAGAGGAATGAGGTCCCCCAGCTATCTCATGATTTTGTAACTTTTTGAATTGGACCTACAAAACTCTCATTTCCTGTCTCTTAATATTCCAAGCTTTCATAGATCAAAGGCTTCTGCATCTCTACGGCAGAAACAAAACCATAAACATCCCTCCAACCACATGATTACCCAACGATGACTTCAGAGATGAGAAGGTGAACCTCTGAGAGCAGGGATCCCATTGAAGCCTCAAGCCTGGCAAAGTGATAAGGGACATGGAGAAGCACACAGGAAGGCTTGCAGAATGAATGAGGAAGACACAGGCTTTGATGCTCTCTTTCTTCCAGCACCACAATATCCTCATTGCCAGGTAGAGATAACACTTGGTTGGCAGCTGAGTTCTGTGGCCAAGTTCTTGGAGTAGACAAGTTGTTAGAACCTCAAAGTTAGGCACCTCTCAGAAGGTCAGGATTTCATGACCCTCCCCAGGCGGCTAAGAAAAGCCTTGGTCCCACTGAGCTGCCCTCTTTCTTCTGTCCTCATCCTAGTTCCATAGAGAAAGGATTCTTTAATTTAGAAATCATCTGTAGCATTTCCTGTTTTCACACTTCCTCAAATCTCCACTTCTTCACATTTCAGCCTTTGCACAACTGTCTGCCTCTCTGAAACACTCTCCTCTCCAGACCATTTGTCTAGCTTGCCTTTCAGGGCTCTCATAATTGTGTCTCCCTCTAGTTTTCTCCAAACCCAAGACCAGATCCGGTGCCCCTTGTATTATATATTTCCAATTCTTCTCTCATCCCCAGACACAGCTCTTACCATTCTGTATTGTTCACAGCTGTGAACTACTTATTTAGTGGTCTCCCATTCACACTGTAAGCTCTCTGAGACCAAGACCTTGTCTCATTCCATCACCTTGTAATCCCAATGTCTAGAACAGTTCTTGTCATATAATGGGTTCTAGGTGAACAAATGATAAAGATTTACAATGGCACAGTGGCGAAACCATCAAACTGTTCTAAGATTATTTAACAACATCACAGGTTACAGAATCCTATGCCACATGTGACCCACTGCTCACCCATTCTTGCCAGGATCCTGCCTGAGAAGAGCAAGATGATGGAGTCAGAAGACTCAGGGTGCCTGGGATACTGCTCGCCTTGGAGCAGAACCGTGCTAGTCACACAATGCATGGAGGTGTGGTCTGGAAGGATAGGATGGTTCATATTTTTCTCAAAGGAATAAACATGTACCTGGTCCGCTTTCAGCAATTCATGGTTGGAAGAAGAGTTTTTGCTTAATGGAAGCGAGGAAACAACCAGATCAAAAGGACTTCCAGGAGTAAAGACAGAAACAATGCAGAGTGTCAGAGAGTCTACCTTGAGCCAGCTGGATATGATTTCCATGGTGACCAAGCCATAATGCTCCGTGAACTTGGTGAGAACTGTGCTCACTGGTCCAGACAATGCTGAAAGGGCTGTGAGGAAGTTAAGCAGGGAGCTTCGATCTCCTGGGTATTGGTGGAGTCAGTGGTGATGTAGTCAAATCCCAGCACTGTCATGTGGAGGAAGGCCAAGCCCAAGCAAGGTGGAAACACAGTCTGCCAGCTGTTCACTTCCCGGCCCTCTTAGGACAAGTGCAGCAGCCTTTGCATGTTTTGAAGACATAGAAGAAACCCCTGTATTTGTGGTTTGTTGTCTTCAGAGTTAGACCTGTAGTTCTTTGCCTTTTCTAAAGCTTCAGGTTTGCTGAGGAATCCATCAGCTGTTTTTCAAGAGTCCATTTCACCTAAAACAAAATCCAAGCAAGCTTTAAATCAGTGCCCTGCCCATAGCCCCTCATTACATCCCAAGCCCCATCTGTCTCTTTGCTGGACAAGTAAGTCCTGTGTTGTGATGATTTCCTGTCCCAAGCACTCGTCTCTCTGTCTGAGATTTCTTTTTCTTTTAAACGTTTATTTATGCATATAAGAACTGGGGTACAGGCCAGAGGTGCAGGGGGTAAGAGGATTCACAAGAGAGGATTCACAAGCGTGGGGAGCAGAACAGGCGGATCTACTGAAATACACTGCTGAGGGGAGCATCGGGTGAGGCAGGAGAGGTCTGCTGTGCCATGTGGGTCCCCTCCCTGGCCAGGGATCGAACTCATGCTGCAGAGGCTGCGGATAGCTTGATAGTGCTGTGACTTAACCTCCTGAGTCATCAGGGAGGCTCTCTGCCTGAGGTTTCTTTCCAGCCACAGGAACAGAAGGTGCAAGGGCTTAGAAATCAGCTAACAAGTGATAAGACTTGTTAAAGAAATACTCTAGTTTCCTGGGCTCTTGGTGGAACAATTCTGGAGTATGTCCTACATAATCTGTCATAAGACTCCACCAGTACTGAGCCCCAATTGCCCTCATGGTAACCCACACATTCACACACACTCTATTGACTTCTCCCCCTCCCCACCTCTCATTTCTTATCCCCTCAGCATGCTTGCTGGAAGCACCTTCCAAATAGATAACTTAGTGTCCCCAATTCCTTGTCTCTTGAGAACACCCAAACTAAGACACCTAGTGAAATCAGGAAGGTGGGCATGAACACTAGAGAAAAGATACAGGGTATGGTGGAAGACAAACGTTCACAGGCTTGAGACATTGTAATTGGACATAATGATGACTATGTCCTTTGGCTAGTTTTTTTTTAAAGAAACAATTATTCATGAAAACAAATGGATACTCATTCTTTTGAGTTTTTCAAGAAAGAACAAACAACGATTGCAAAAAGATTTTTAAAATATGTAACAATTTGTGAGAGATATTTAGCACAAATTAAAACTAGATGTGAAAAGGACTAAAGGAGCCAAATAGGAAAGAAGAAAAGGTTAGGTGGGCCAAGTCTATGCTAAACCAAGAACTATGGGAAGGGGGAAAGTCTTGGTTACAGATAAAAAAGTTGTCAGAGCAGATCTTTAAAAAATAAAAACAAACCCCGCCCCCACCAAAAAAAAAATAAATGGCCTTCCTGGTGGCACAAGCAGTTGAGTGCAGCACCGTGGGGCTTCTGCAGCCCCAGCCAAGGAGGGGACCCACATGGCACAACAGACCTCTCCTGCCTCGCCCGCTGCTCCCCTCAGCAGTGTGTTTCAGTCTGTCTGCCTGTTCTGCTCCCTGCTCTGTCTCTGGTGACTCCTCTCACCTATCCCCCGCCCTCAGCACCCCACCCTGCACCTCTGACCTACACTCCAGCTCTTGTATGCATAAATAAAATCTTTTTTTAAAAAACCAACAATACACCTGGTGGGGAGGGGAGGGGGAGGGCTGAGGGAAGATGGGAGCACGAGGGACTGAGGTGATGGTGCACTGGTGAGATGGTGATGGGGAATACATG